>ML792967.1:185964-199715 GCA_009831015.1 Picea engelmannii | reverse complement strand
ACTTTGTGCAATGCAACTTTCCAAGTGATGGGAAATGCACGTATAAGTATGCTCATGAGTTAAGGGATCAATCAATCATCATCATTTATCACTCATCCAAGATGGGGAAGCAAGAAGTGCTTTCAAGGAGAAGACAAGGAGTTTTGCGATTGTGCCATAAGGGGCAGAATGGGGCGACTTGTGTTGTCTTAATGAGATGGAGAATAAAATAGGGTTGTAGGAGGCTCATCCAAGAGGGTGAAGCAAGAGGTGCTTTCAAGGAGAAGGCAAGGAGTTTTGTGGTTGTGCCAAGAAGGGACACAATGGGGCGACTTGTGTTGTCTTGGTGAGATGGAGAATAGAACAAGGTTGTAGGAGTTAGACTTGAGAAAGTTCTTGGGTTGAGAAAGTTCTTGGGTTGGCTTGTATGAAGTGTTGGACAGTCTCGTGGACGACAATTTGCCTTGGTTTCTTTGTACTCTATAATTGAGCCACAGGCAAAGGTCGTGCTCTCGCTATTATATCACATGTAACATTCTTATATATATGAACAAGGGTGTTAGGCACCTAGCTTGGGTGCCACTCGTCCACATATGTTGAGTACTTGTGCGGATGTTGAATGTTCATGTTCCTTGCATACTACTATATTGGATAAGTGTTGTATTGCTGTAGAATGTTTGAGGTGATGGTTGGACGTGCACCTAGTGTGCTTGTTGGATAATAGTAAGCTGATTAAAACTTGGTGCATCTAACATTGTAGCCTAAGGCGAAGTTATGGGTAGACCTTAGGTGAAAAGACATAGTCTAGTTGTAGTACGGGCAGGTTGGCCAAGCCATTGCAGTTGAGGCAAGGTAGTGTCACAGGACCGCAATTGTCAGAATTACTTGGGTGCACCAAGTCATAGCGAAAAATTATGGGCGCATTGTAGGTCTGTGGCATGTATCCCCTAGGGCAATGTGGCACTAGAACTAATCTCTTCCAACCTACTTGAAAATAACATAGTGATAGGCTCACTACCAAGGTTGTACCTATCTTCAAGATAAAAAAACCTCCACAGCGTTGGTGAGAGTGGACATGCTTTGGTCTTAAACTCTTGATCTCTCAAAGTCTGTGGATTAGAGAAGGTTGGGGGGAAATCATCTCACCTCCTATGCCACACACACACACACATATATTCCCATTTAACCACACACGAAATCCCCTAAAGACTTCACCATCGTCAACAAGTGGTAACAAAGGTAAATTGTCAACGTAGACTACAGTACGCTCAACCCAATAAGGGCATCAAGTATTAAATCATAAAGACCTTTAACATATCACAGAGGCAACCACCTTGATGACTTGGACCTGAAACTGCTTGCTTGTAAATCACAACACTCAACCACTCAACCTAACCCATCAAGTTTTGTGTGTGTATTCATTTGTTTGTTTTACATCAACATAAGAAGCACCCATAGTCTAATGTGGGGTTGGAACTAATCCTTTCTAGCCTACTCGAGAATAATGGAGTGACGATATCACTATCGAGGTTGTACCTTTCTTTGAGACTTAGAAACCTCCATGACGCTAGCAAGAGTAGACATATCAGCGGTCTAACTAAAGGTCTCGAGATAAAATCTATCCTCCTTCATTAGCTACTTTTTATCCCTTCAAATATATGTGCTTGTGGGTTTCCAAGCACATATATAATATCTTGATGATATTTGTACGTTGAAAGTTTATGATGGTCCCACTGGTGTACCGTGGGAACAAGTATGTCTTCCTCAAAGCCAATTGACATTCATTTCTTGGGACCTGCTACGGATATGTATTGAAAGAGCGGGCGCGCCATATGATATTGACGTTGAACTGACTTTGCCGGTGTTTGATACGGTAAATTCAAAGCTGCTTTAATTATTTTTTCCGTGACAAACACAGCAGACAAGACTTCACAATAGTAAACAATGACACTGCTGCTTTCTTGGTTACTTACAGACGTTGCAGTAGCAGACACGGAGCCATGGCAGGACCATCGAGGAAGTGACAGGCTTTTTGAACGGTCGCAATATTAAAGTGATTTCTAACATGGTTCACAAACCAGTAGGCTAACTCGGGAGTCATCTTCTCTCGAGTTTTGTTTTTAAGGTAAAAAATGGATTTGAATTAGGCTAAATTTTCAGGGGTGGTTTGAGTTTTCTATGGATCAAAGTTCGATATATTTCAAAACAATCTAAATATTTAGAAAATCAATCAGAATTTACCAAAAATTTAAAAACGAACCGCTAAAAAAAATTATTAAAAAAAAAAAATTACTCCAAATTAACCCACTAAAAATAACAAATAACATAAAATTTTCACTTATCTGTATACACTACATTATGTTTCATTTAAAATATGTTTTTTTTTTTTAATTAATAAATACAATACATATAAAACTTCTCATTCTTTTAATTAAGGAGCTCTATCCCATTTGGAATAGAGGTCTTTTATGAAAAGATTTTTCATATTATGGAAGAGGTTTACTTAATTTGGAAGATAATTATTTTGATTTTTTTAATAATGTATATTATTAATTAAGGAAGTCTATTCCACTTAGAATATCTTTTTAATGAATAGAACTTGAAATATAACTCTTCTCTACATAGATTTCTTAATTAATAAAAACAAAGCGTTTGTCCATCTCATATCGAGCACCCATAGCTAGTGAGACCTACCAAGTGGCATGGTCGCTTCCGCTTGACGACGTAATAAACAACATTTTATGTGGATGCCTTCACAAGATTACAAGTATGCCCGATTCCTCGAAGAACTCAAGAGTATGTGAGTCGGTTGTCTTTTATAGAAGAGGAGTGATCCCAACTTTAAGTGGGATTACGAGGAGGACTTTCCTAGGCTATTAGGACATTTGTTGCTCTAGGCCATATGTGGCCAGAAAAGAACTAGGGGGTTGGTAGGATATGAATCCTATAGTTGTTTATCCATTGTCGAGGTAACAAAACGTGACATAGTGTACTACTTTGGCAAGTGGTCAGGTATAAAGACATTATACAAGGTGAACAAATTGTTGTTGTATATACATAGATCTTTTTAATGATGTGAAAATTACCTTCATCAAAGTTTGTATGAGGAATTTATGTCTCTTGCAAATTGATCTATTTTGTTGATTACCATGGTATTCAGTGGATTCCACATCAATCTCGTTACTAACACATGTGGACTTTCAAGAAGATTTTAGAAGGTCCAAAACCTTATCACTAATTGAGGGTTGAGGATGCAAAAACCCTAACCTTAGATGACAATCGGGTTATGTTAAATATAGGGCTGATAGAAGGAGAAAGGGTTCCATTTTTTTAGCACTATACTTGTTCCATAGTTGAGCATAACATCTAGGAGTGAGATTTGAGAGCATAACATAAGAGGATAACTATTATGTAGCAACCATTTGAGCCCTAGTGTCAAAGACAACTCCATAGTGAGTGTCTCTTTCGTTGTATTTGCATTTCATTACTTCATAAAAGAGAGTGGGGCTTAGGCCTCCTCACCTTCTAGCTAGGTTTTCTCCTGTATTGGGTTTCCCATGATACATCTTGTATTCATTTGTGTGGATTGTGCGTTCATTTGCTTAGTATTTTATCTTCGTATTTCAATTATTTTCATAAATTTGAGCAATAAGCTAGTGTTAACAAATCTAAGTTCTAAGGAATTAAACCTACATAATAAAAGATTTCAGTACTATACAAGATCTGTTGTGATGAACTATCCCAACAAAATATCCATGGCAATTTACAAATCATAAAGAGATAATGGAGAGGAGTGGAAAGGCTCTTCTTGGAAAATAGAAAAGGGGTTTCACGAGATTTCCCAAGCCAATAGTTCTACGATAAAAGGATTGCAAGTTTAGGGTTGGGCACTATGTGTAACTTGGGTGTGTTGACAATTTAAGCTAAGAAAGAAATGAGACTTGTAGGAGGCAAGCCCACAGGAACTTCACCAAGAATTTGTGCAACTAAGTGTGGCCATAAGGTAGGAGTAGCACCATTGTGCTTGTTTGCACTTCTTTAGGATTGTGGCAATTGACCAAGTCCACTCTTCTAGACTCCTATTAGAACATCCTTTAATAAAAGTTTTGGTGCCCAGCTTGGGCACTACCCATATCTTGTGTTATGGTTTAATTTTGATGGGATGCTGCAAAGTGTTATGTTTTAATGGCTAAGTGTTAGACTTGCATTATTTGTGATGCTTAGGAGACGATGGTTAGATGGTGCCTCCCTTCTTAGAATTGTTTGTATAACTTCTAACATTAACTAGGAATATTGGTTGGGTCCTATCGCATAGGGCATAATTTGGGTGCAATCAATCCAGGGTAACCAAGTCACAGGGCTATCGCTCGCCAGTGTTACACATATCAAGGATGACAAAATGAAAAAAAATAGGTAAGATCTTTAGGGCTGTGACAAGTGGTATCAAAGCAATCCCACTTCGAATTTTCGTATTAACTCGCGAATCGAATCGAATCAACAAAATTTCTATTTTTTTTTGCTAATTCAACTGAATTTGGTAACTATGTGCCAGAGGTCTTCGACATTTTGTTCAACGAAAATTTCAGGATGATGAAGCAGTGGGTCAATAAAGCTTCCAGCCTGCTCACATTCACATTGCATACAACAAAAGTGTAAGTCTTTGTGCGTCCACCGTATGGAGTATAGGGTTCATAGTTTATACCATAAGATTTCATCTACAAGGACACAATTTCTTCCACATTCAAAGTTGAGTTGTCCTTCTTAATTAGAAGGGACACCTGGCCAATTGTAAGTGGCCTTTGACAAGGAATACGTGGCCGGTTGTAAGTGGCCTTCGACAGACGACAAAGGTCAATKGAGAGTTGTCCCCTTAAAGAACGCCTTCGACATAATAATATAGTGTTAACATAGTGTTAATTAAATAAGAAAGTGATATTTCTCTCATTAAAATTCAATTCCCCTTCTACACAATAATATGTAATATGTTTGAAGAGAGTTGAATTCATACTTAAGATAGATAAGTCAACTCTCTTCTTATAAAGATACCTATAACAATTAAAAKAAATCATCTTATAATTTTATGTGAAAATAATATTTAAAGAGAGTTGRCTTTATACTTAAGATATATACTTTTATTTCTATTTCCTTTGTTTGTTCCACCTAAGGCTAAGGTATATTTGTACAATGCTAGAGAAACTTAATTGTGTGTGGAGTTTTAAAACGTCCAATCTTTCGAGTGGACACTCCACCCATCATCAAGAACATGATAAGCTTTGATGGGTGGATTGTCCACTCGAAGCGTTGGACGTTTTAAAACTCCACACATAGTTTTGATCCATAAGTTTCTCTAGCATTATGACTAACTGTGAAAACTTGCATATTCAGATATTTTTACAAGTTCATTACTCTAGTAATGTAATTTAAATATAAAATTCCTCATTATAATTTTTATTTCTATTATTTTTACTTTGGTATGAAGTTTTTGTTGATGTCAGTGTTAGCATCATACATGTATTTTCGCATAGGTATATGTGTCTAGATCTGTGGAAATTGTCCAAAGCCTTCTACTCTTGAATTTGCTTTAATTAAAAGAATTATTAAAGTAAATTGTTTTTATTAATTAATTATGTAATTAATTAATTGAGTTATTTAAGGAAAGTGCTAACAATAAATAGCATGTTTCTAAATCTCAAGTGAGTGTGAGAAGTAATCTCAACATGCAATCACTTGGAGATATAACTCACGATTATAAAAGCAAGGCTAAGGTGAAGGAGAAAGACACTTGAAACTTGATAGGTGTTGAAGGAGTCGACACAAATTATTAGATCACTAAGGAATGTGATTCAAGATCTTGGATAGGTGGAGAAGGACTTCCATCTAGAGATCAGGTCAAGGAGAAGAGAGTACATAGGATCATGCAAGTGGGTTTCAGTTAGAGGAAGCCACAAGAGAGTGTCGCGTCATACAGAGCTTTCCATACAAAGTTTCCATACATGTACTCAGGTTTCAGTGGAGATAGTCATGTACATATGCGGGGTTGTTGAATGACAGCCGCGTACACCTCGAAAAGCGTGCAATTTTGGATTGCACAACAGATCAAACTTTGCTAAGTTTGTCTTCAATTGTATTTCTCTTAATGAATCATTATCCATGTTACGGGAGCCCTAATTTTAGCATAATAAAATCATTTTCAGCATTAATTTTCCCTCCAAGATTTTTCTAGAAACATCTACCCAAAAATATTGATGTTCATGTGTACTTGATTTGATTCCTTTATTTATGTTTCCATTACATATTTTATTGATTACTCAACTATGCTTTAATTCAATAAATAATTTATTTGGAATTAACTATCAAATGTTAAGAAGAAATTTCAATAATTTCAACTTTTATTTAATACTATTTAACTTTCCATACAAAATTATAATAATTTAAGAAGTTTCAATTCTAGTTGGCACTATTTAAGTTTTCACACAAAATTATAAGATAATATATTTCAATTATTATAGTCATCTTTATAAAAAAAGAGAAGAGCATGACATCATTCGAAATGTGTTGTTGCATTTCTCTAGTAAAAGATCACGAGCATGATAAATCAGGAATCACAAGTGGGGTATGGAGGTTTGAAGAGATGAGTATGGAAAACTAAGCTAAGTAAAGTAAAATATAATAAAGAAACAAATTTTAATTAAAAATTGGAGGTTTGAAGAGATGAATATGGAAAACTAAGTAAACTAAACTAATGTGAATTAAAAATACATTGAATATAGATTGAAAGTAAGCATAATTGAAATAATGATCCCCACATAAACAACAAGTGTTACATGGTAGTGTAGTTCTTGCCATGTAAGAAAATTCAAAGCTATGCAAAATCTGTGTAATATACAGAGATTTTATCCCTTGTTCTTTAAGTTCATTGCAGGATAATATAACGTTAAATGCTCCTCGTTAAGTTCATTACAGGATAATATAACGTTAAATGCTCCTCGTTAAGTTCATTGCAGGATAATATAACGTTAAATGCTCCTCGTTAAATGCACCTGCCATGTGAGTAAATTCGAAGCTATGCAAACTATGTGTAACATAAAAAGATTTTATCCCTTGTTCTCTAAGTTGACTGCATGATAATATAACATTAAATTCTCCTTGTTGTAATGCACTGGGTAAGTGAAACTGCATTTTCACACATTTTGTTGATGACATTAGTCAATCCAAATCCTAGAGTTGGATGAGCCAATAAGCATACACCAAGGTAGAGGGTATACAATATGCAAAAGCACACCAACAAGCATTCACCATTAAGTTCCTTTCAATGGTTTTGATTAGAAAGCTCCATTCACCACAATTATCTAATTATCTAAACATCACATAACAAACCGATATTTGGAGACATCACAAATCCCTCGGTAATGGGAGACACCACAAATCCCTAAAATGTAAATGGAGTAAGACTGGCATAACTTTTGTTCTGTCAAATTCCATGCCTCCTTAATTAACACTAAAACTGGAAAAAGAAAAACTTGTTTGGTTACTGTTACTCGCTTGACTTCAAAATATTTTACGTGAAGCCTTAATACCAGAGGAATATACATGGAAATTGTCCATTGCACAACTCTTTTTTCTACATGTGAAGATGATTCCTCTCCCTCTTGCATTGATTCTTCCGTAGAAATTGAGTCTTCTTGACAGCTGCTCTCATTCTACGAATTCCAAGACTTGCTTCATTTGCATGTTTTTTCCACCGAAATTGCAGTTGTGTGTTGCCACGATGCGGTGCTTTAACGATTTTCAGTGGTGTTATGATCTTCAGAAATTGGAAGATGCTTCACAATGAAGATCTTATGCTTCATAAATTGGAAGATGCCTCTCGTAACATGGATTTCTTCATGGATTTATTTCTTTGGTTGTGGGGAGAATGACCAAAATATTGCACATCTATAGCTTTGATATGGATCCGCTCTAGATGATCAAGCTTTTAGATTGTGGCTGTAAAACATCTCTCTGCCTTGTTGTTGACAGATTGATTAAACCAATGCATGAGTAGATGCCAACAAATCGCTAATCATCTCATCTCACCACCTTTCCATGGTGGATGCACTTGCTGATAGATCAAACCAATGCACGAGTAGTTGCCAACAAAGAACTAATTCACCGACAAAAACAAAGCACTGGCGAATGGTTTTAATTCACTGACCGAGGATTTAGCATTTACTATTGGAATTTTTTTATTTTTCCCAAAGACTATTGTTTAAATGGACACATTTAAACAATTTAAGAAAGTATGAAAAAATCACTCTGTTCATTGCTGGATCTTCTTATTTTGTTATTATGACATGTCAGAATTTTCGTTGAGATATTATAATAAAATAATTTAATTAAGGTTAGTTATGAAGGTTAGCTTAATTGGTTAGTATTATTGTTAGTAGGATGGTGTCAATTGTGCAAATTTTTGGTTCGATTTCCAAGAAGTTAGAGGTACTAAGCCTATGTGTCTTCCTTGGACAAGTGGCTAGCCATTTCTAACAACTGTTACATGTCTGTATCCCTCAGTCTCGTATTCCTCAATCTCTCCACCAGGTGGGTTAACCGTGCATGTAGGTATTACATTTTCCCTGTGAGCAGATGAAAACTTATGTATCACATTTTCTCTGTTTAGTTCCTGCGCATAGCGAAGGTGGATCCAGTCAAGTCATCACCGGCATGCATTTTGGGGTAAGGGAACCTTTCTGCGTTGCTCGATCGAATGGCTCCCATCGGGGTAAGTTTCTATCTTTCCAGTTCATGGCTTATGCAGTGTGTTAGCATAAATTCTTGCAAGATGGTGTTTTCTTCCGGTTTCGGGCCCCTGGTGTAAATGTATAGAAGTGGGGTTTGAAAACCAGTAGTGTGTTTTATTCAAAGGCCACAGCCATGAGTGCCGAGCGTAGCCCACAGAATGAGCTCATTTCGGGCCTAAAATCAAGCGAGCGGGCACTTTGTCTTTCAATGGTGAGGATCCACAGAGGGGGCAGATCAGTGGCCATCGGGTGAGTTTGGGTCCCAGAGTTGCACGGGGTCAAGCACCTGAGCTCACATCCTATGGCCAAACTCACGAAGCGATCAAGCCATTTCGGCTATTGGGACTTCGGGAGAACAAACGGTCTTCTCCTTCCACTGCATTTCAGATCCCCAAAGCCCGAAACGCTGAAAAGAACCAGGACTGTTGATCAAGAGATGATCTAGGCCATCCATCCAATGGGACACGTGGTGCACGAACAAGCATTTCGGCTACCGGGACTTCGAGAGAACAGAAGGTCTCCTCCTTCCACTGCATTTCAGAATCCCGAAGCCCGAAATGACGAAAGGGTCTAGGCCAGAGGCGGTCCCACATTTAAGAAATGATTTAAGTCGTCCATCTAGTGGGACACGTGGCGCACAATCAAGCCATTTCAGCATTTCGGTTACCGGGACTTCGAGAGAACAGAGGGTTTCCTCCTTTTCGCTGCATTTCAAATCCCCAAAATGTGAAATGCCGAAAGCGCCTT
Organism: Picea engelmannii; assembly: GCA_009831015.1. Classification (NCBI taxonomy): domain Eukaryota; kingdom Viridiplantae; phylum Streptophyta; class Pinopsida; order Pinales; family Pinaceae; genus Picea; species Picea engelmannii. The sequence continues at coordinate 190,212 of ML792967.1, read as the reverse complement.
TGAAGATAGGCATAGGGTCACAACCCGTGGTCACCTGGGGGTGATAGAAAGAACTGTGCAAAGGGCCGAAGCACCGGGTTTAGCTGCAGAAGGGATCACTGCATTCTCCAGAAACCAGTTCAGCTCGACCTCGATCTTGGTCCTTGCTAAAAATAAATGAAGGTGGATGGAGGTAGTTGAAACCTCGACTCTCTCATTAAATGCAAAGCATGGAGGTTTCGACAGGCAGTCTGCCCGAGATGGTCCTGTACGCTGGTTTTCTCCAAAGAAGCCATGTCGAGTTCTCGTCTGACCAGAGGAGTTTGCACACGCTATTTTAGCCTTTAATGTTTCAACTACCTCCCCTGCAAAGGCCATGCAAAGTTAAGGTGATGTCTGACAAAGGAGTTCAGGCCAGATTTGACTGAGGAGACGCCACACCTTGAAAGTCCTGAGACGCCTCTACTGGGCGAAGGTTTAGGAGTATATTTACTCAGTTTTTGTATTTTTAAAGGTATCGATGGTTGAGCTAGGCTCTCGACTGTAAAGTTTTGATGAAGCATTGGTTGCTCTGGTTATGTATTGGCACTTGAGACTTCTTGCCTTATGAATGTTAGTCTCTTTCCATCTCTTTGTTTACATTGTGTTAGAACCGCTCGAAATTGGAGGATCCAGTCGAGTTGCGTGATGTATGTTGGATCATTGTAATAGTTGCATTGTTTCTAATCAGTTCTTGTATTTTCTCAACGCTGAATGACTTGGAACTGGAAGATCCAGTCAAGTCACCTTTCAGTTCCCCAAAACTCTGAACCAAGAAGATCTTGTGTTCTGAGTTTTTCCTCTTCAAGATGTCAAAAGGCCCGATGCCCAAGGCAGTCTTGCTCGCTTCCCTTACCAAGTCTTCCATCTGCTCATTTATAATCAACCCACTAACTGAAGTTAGATAAAGACCTCTTCTGTTGTTACATACCAGGCCTAGTTTTCTGAGTTAGAACGATATCTTCCTGGGCCTCTATCCATCTGATCACCCCATTAAAATTATTCGTGACATAAATTGATGGGCGTTGGGCTCTGCTCCTTCCGCAATCCAGGAGTGACTTCCGACACTAACATTTTCTGGCGCCGTTGCCAGGGACGAAGTTGAAAATTTTCCCCGAGATTGAATAACATTGAGCCTCTGATTCTGAAGGTGCATCAGGCATCAGAGCCTTTGAAGATTGCTACCGTGCACCTGGCGACTCCATTGTGGCGAACCTGCCATTTTAATTGTGGCTTTTAGTGGTAGACACACGCAGTCCCATCCACAGTTGCCTCTAGCTATGCTTGAAGCTGAGCTGTAGGCGAATTTCAGAAGAGGAAAGGCCCCCCAAGGAGAAACTTCCACCATCGAACCAGGTAACTTGCCGTCTCCCTCTGTAGAGACTCCTTTTTCTTCTCCTTAGCTTTGCAACAGACCGTTCTCTAAAGCCTCCCGTTTCCTGAATTTCGGAAGTGTTCCTGTCGAGTTGTCTCCCCTTGGTTTTAGACTAGAGGAAGAAACCATTGTCACTTCCCTCACCCCTGTAGGACTATTTCCAGTACCCCCCTATTCAAGTTCCTTCCCCTCCGAGTTCTCCTCCACCTAATATCCCTATGGTAGGAGAAAATCCCCCCATGACCAGAATGGAGGCTATTATAGCCGCCAGGTACGCTCCCCTTCTGCTACCTTAGCCTCTCAACGCCCTTCCAACAGATGGCTACCTCAAGCAGCTGCCCAAGTTTACAGGCGAGGGGGACATAACTGTAGAAGAACACCTTGAAGCCTTTTACAGTTTTACAGATGACCATGTCATCATGCATGTAGATGTGTAGATGAGGATTTTCGTCAAGGGTGCAATTAGATCCAACTAAGCTATGTGGTCTTGATATTGAATGGGAGGCAAGTTGTGGCATTGATGGAAACTAGTGCTTTGCATAACTTCTTGAAGAAAAAGTTGGCAAGGAAACTTGGGCTTAGAGTTGGATCATGGAAATCTTTAGTTAAGGTTGTTAACTCTAATGCAAAAACAAAAGCAAGAGTCTCTTCCAAGGTTTCAATTTAGTTGGAAAAATTGAAGGGTGGTGCAAACTTCACAGTGGTGCAATTGGATGAGTTTGAGGTCATTCTTGGGAAGGACTTCTATTACCAAATGTTATGAACCAAATGCTTAAGATACCATAATAAACCAAAAGTACACACCGTGTACAACAATGTGAGCGTGGAGCACAACTCCAATATAGATAAGGGAGATGAGTTACATAATAACTCCTTAAATAATAGGAGAAACTCCTCGAAATATCCAAATACATTCATACAACACAATGCACATCTCCTCAATAATGAATACGTGATATCTATATATACCTATTCACTCACTACAAATGAGGCCCCTTTATTATTAGGCTGACCCTATCACACACACACACACACACACACATACACACACACAGACACACATCTATACATTGCATGTAAATTTAGCCCCATCTATGCCCCCCTTGGGGCCATATCATATACATTTAACCCCATATATGCTCCTGTTGGGTCATAACAACTTCCTAATAAGAACCAAGATAGTTCTTTTTTAGATTGGTAATTCCAAATGGTGAGACAACTTGTGTTGTGCACACAACATTAAGAAAGCCGAGGGGAAGAGTGTAATTGGTTTTTGCACTTAGCATGCTGAGCACTATTCAATGCCTTGATGAAGACACAATGTCATAGCATTGATTGGTGAAGTGGAGGGAGGAATAGGGGACGTCTGTGCCACCTGCACTTGTTGATGTGTTTGAGGATTGTTTTGATAGGTTGTTGAAGAATTTTCCAAAAGCACTTCCACAAAGGCATGCAATTGACCATCACATTAAACTTGAGCATGGGTTGCGATCACATCCAAAATCACCTTATAGACTAAAGGGACCAAAGTTGGAGAAGTTGAAGAAATACTTAGGCAGGTTGGTCAATGTTGATTTCATACAACCTTCTAGGTCTCCTTATGGTGTTCCCACTCTCTTCTAGACAAAGGACACACATGAGTTGAGGATGTGCTTGGAGTATCATGCATTGAACACACAAACCATAAAAGATAGGTATCCAATACTGTTGGTAGCAAACAATTCACAATTTGGATAAGATCAAGGTGTTCTCGAAGTCAGACTTGACATAGGGATATTATCATGTAAAGATTGTAGAAGGGGATGAAGTGAAGATGACATGTGTGACAAGGTATGTAAGTTCTAAATTTCTTGTGATGCCTTTTGGCTTGCACAATGCCCTTACTACCTTTTTCACTTTGATGAATGATGTTTTCAGACCATTCTAGGAGAAGTTGGTGGTTGTCTATTTAGATGACATACTGATGATCAATGAGAACATGGAGGACAACCATAAGAGGCATGATCCAAAATGGATCCAGGAAGGCCTAAAAATCCAAGTTCTCATAATCAGACGAAACCAATGCCATTGTGTCGGGCTCATCGAGTCGATTCCGACTATATTTGTTTTTTTTGAAAATGGACACCATATGCAGAAGATATCGTGATTTGAAGATCATGTCAAACATGAAAAAAAGTCAAAGTCAAAGTCAATAGGTCAAAGTCAATGTTGACGTCAGTAGTACGTCATGATGACGTTAGTAGTACGTCATGATGACATCAACATGACACATGGTAGCACCAGGAGCTGACACGTGTCACTCATTTTTGGATTTTTTAGGGAGTGATTTGGCCCAATAAAAAAGTGACACGTGGCACCGTACGGAGGTGACACGTGGCAATGTATGGACACGACACATGTTAGTACATAAGGCTAACCTGGAAGTCATATGGATGACACATGGAAGGTTATTGGGTAGTGGTGTGGCAGTATGGATGCTGACATGGTAGGGTGACGTGGCAGTACAGATGCTAACGTGGCACCTTCTGGAAGGTCGCTAAATTTGGCGGTTCCACCAAATCTAGCGGTTCCACCAAATCTGGAGAAATCTCGCTAAATCTGGCTAACTAGCACTAAGTTTGGCAACTACTGCTAAATTTGGCGAAGTCTAGCTTATTTATCTAGGCATGAAAATTGAGAAAAGTTAAGTTTTGTTGGCACACAAATCAAGACTGTGTTGGAAGATTGGTTGTTGTCATTGATGTCAACCCTAGTCATGGGTTTTGGACCAGAAGATTGATGAAGTTATTTGGACATGAAGGAAAATGAACATGAAGATACAACACCCATGGATGGATAGTATACATCATGTTGTT
>ML792967.1:152891-185322 GCA_009831015.1 Picea engelmannii | reverse complement strand
CATGGTGTATTGTGGTGTATTGGTGTAACTCTTATACTATTGCTCATTTCTCATTGGATATAATTGAATGGTTTAAGTATAAGTTGAAAAAGGTTTTTAAATTGTACTTGATACTGATTCACCCCCCTCTCAGTATCAACAGACTGTATGGATTGTACAGATCTGAAAGGGTGCAACATCGGGATTCGTGCTGAGGGGAGGCATCGAGGGACTGTTCAGAAGTAGGTCGACTTTATACTCAAAAGTTGTATAATTTTGAGGGGATTCCAAATATAGATTATGTTTCCGCATCCGAGTAGCTGAACATGAAAGTGCCTCCAGATCCCGAACTGTCGATCCAAGCATAGTCAACTTTGTACTCAAAAGTCTCAGATTTTCCTGTTCCAGCCAATGGCGATGTCCGTTTCTATCCAGAAGTTGTAGATCTGAAAGGTGGTTTCAAAAGCTGTTATGTAAGCCTTTCTTTGTATTATTTAAGAATTGAAGATTAATAAGAAGTCTTCTCCACTGAGACAAAGGCTCAGAGACGTAGGCAAACTTGTGCCGAACTCCGTTAATAATCTTGGTGTTATGTTTTGTTGTTTTTACTGCTTATATGGCTGCAACATTCTTTCATTAAGCTTCTTATTTTAATTCCTAAATAGTAAATTAACTCATGCATAAACTTAACTGAAGTCTTTAAAATATCAATTACAGATCAAGTGGTATCAAAGCAGGTTGACAGTTGATTGTTTGAGTTAGCATGATTACCAGGGAAAAGCTAAGTCGTGGTGAAGATGAGATTGTATAAGGATATCTAGAGACTGGATCAAGAAAGAGGACATCCCAAAGTGAGAGGATGACATCGAAAGAAAGTCTTTCTCAAAATGAAAGAGAGTTTCAAAGAAATTTTTTTGCCATGTCGAAGATGGTAAAAGTGTTGTATGATGATTACTTGGAAAGGAAGAGGCCTTTTCAAGGGGAATCTTCAAAGAAAGACAAAAGTGAAGAAGGAGAGGACCCTCCTAAACCTCTTCCTTCACCTCCTTCACCTCCATCTTCTTCTTCTTCTTCAAGTACAGGTTCAAATTCTACTGCAAGAAAACATTCTCATAAACATAAGCCTTATATGCCATTACTTGAACTTGATGTAAAAATTGTTTTGCCTATGTATGATGGTGAAGTTAATGCCGAGAAACTTGGTAATTGGGTTAGATAGATGGAGGTATATTGTAATGTGCAACAAATCAAAGATGAGGCAACCAAAATTAGATTGACATCGCTTCGTCTTGAAGGCACAACTCTTATCTGGTGGCAAAGTAAAATGCAACATGGAACTTAGCAAGTTGGTAATATTTTTCCATCATGGCATGATTTTATTTCCGCACTTAGAAAAAAGTTCTACCCATTGGGATATAAGGAAAAGGATTTAATTGAATGGAAAAGTCTTAAGTTAAGAAAATGACAGTTAATGCAGGAATACGCAGATGGATATCATAAGATGGATTTGATGTTAGATGTTCCATTAAATACACAAGAAACTCTTATGAAGTACATAGGATGCTTGCTTGCTTATATTCATAATATTGTGTTTATGTTTGGACCTACTAATCTTGGTAAGGTTTCTGGCCAAGCAACGTATATTGAAGCAGGGAAAACTGGAGTTAGTGTATCAAGGGAATCATCTTCAAGGAAAGAAGACAAAAGAAAGGGGAATGGAAAGAAAGAGAATTCAACGACAATGAAGGAAGAGAAGCTCTCTTGCAATCATTGCAAGAAAGAAGGGCATGATGATGACCATTGCTGGCAATTGTACCCAAAGAAGAGACCGAAGTGGTTCAAAGAGAGGAAAGGAAGGCAAAAAGTTGCAACAATAATACGACCAACAGACTTGGGGTATGATTCAGGTGATGAGTCGAAGATCACAATTGTTGGTTTGTCAGGTAAAATTGGTGATGATTTTGATTCAAGAAGTAAATTGTTTCATATAAGGGTCATAATGAAACATACTAAGATCGATACATTGATAGATAGTGGATCTCAATCTAACTTTATTTCAGAGGATGTGTTTAAGAAATTGGGATTAAACACTAAGATGCATCACAAACCTTATTCACTTAATTGGATAAGCAAAGATGACAAATTTTCCATAACAAAGCAATATATCATAAAATTTGCAATTACATCTAAGTATGTGGATGAAGTAACATGTGACGTGGTGCCACTAGAAACATGTGGAATGGTCTTAGGCAACCCTTATTTATATGATCGTAAATAAATCTTCTACAAGGAACATAATCAATATAACTTAACTAAATAAGGCAATGAATATGTTGTACATGCTCATCATATCAAAGCTAATCAATATCTTCAAACAATGGAACAATTAAGGAAGACAACTTATGCAAGCAACACACCTATAATTGTGCCAAGTAAAACAATTGATCTTAAGCATGAACATGAGATGGTTGTAGAATGGAAGTTCAATCATACTTTGCTTCAAGATAAGTTAATGTCATGCAAACACATCAAACATATTGGTTCAGTTTTAGTCATATTTCTAATGTTATCGCTGCTAATGTTTTCTACATGGATGGTAGTGGATTAAGTAAGATGTGAACGAGTTCAAGTGGCTAACAATATGCTTTCAGTTGTCATGGTTATTATGCAATTGATTATGATGTGACAGGTGCACAGGACATAGTTTAAAGACAAAGGACAAGTGGGGTGGCTTATCCCTCACTTGATGACTGGTTAATACCCTTTTGAAGGACCAAAAAGTCTTAGTGGAGAGGAATGATCCAAAATGGATCCAAGGAGGCCTAAAAATCAAATTTCTTGGAATCAGACGAAACTAGCGCCATTGCGTCGTGCTCGTCGAGCCAATTCTGGCCATATATATATATATATATATATATATTTTTCTGAAAATGGACACTATATGTAGAAGATATCATGATCTGAAGATTATAAAGTCAAATTCAAAGTCAACATGTCAAAATCAACGCTGACCTCAACAATACGTCATGATGACATCAACAGTACGTCATGATGATGTCAGCATGACATGTGGCAACACCAGGAGCTAACACATGTCACTCATTTTTGACTTTTTTAGGGGGTGATTTGGCCCAATAAAAAAGTGACACGTGGCATCATACGGAGGTGACACGTGGCACTGTACGGATGCGACACGTGTTAGTACGGAAGGATAACATGGAAGCCATACATATTACACGTGGCAGGTGACTGGGCAGTGATGTGGCAGTACGAATGCTGACGTGGCACCTTCTGGAAGGTCGCTAAATTTGGCGGTTCCACCAAATCTAGCGGATTCCTCCAAACCTGGCAGAATCTCGCTAAATCTGGCTAACTGGCACTAAGTTTGGAAACTTCCACTAAATTTAGTGGAGTCTGGCTTATTTATCCGGGCACAAAAATTGAGAAAAGTTAAGTTTTTTTGGCACGCAAATCGAGACTATACAGACTGTATGGATTTGACAAGGTGCATCATTGGGATTCGTGTCGAGGAGAGGCCTCGAGGGATTGTTCAGAAGAAGGTCTACTTTATACTCAAAAGTTGCAGAATTTTGAGGGGAGTCTGAATATGGATTCTATTTCTGCATTCGAGTAGCTCAATAGAAAAGTGCCTCCAAAGCCCGAACTGTCGATCCAAGCATAATCGACTTTATACTCAAAAGTCTTAGATTTTCCTATTCCAGTCAATGGCGATGTCTGTTTCTATCCAAAAGTTACAGATATGAAAGGTGGTTTCAAAAGCTGTTATGTAATCCTTTCTTTGTATTCTTTAAGCATTGAAGATTAATAAGAAGCCTTCCCCACTGAGACAAAGGCCCGAAGATGTAGGCAAACTTGTGTCGAATTCCGTTAACAATCTTGGTGTTATGGTTTGTTATTTTTACTGCTTATATGGCTACAACATTCTTTCATTAAGCTTCTTATTTGAATTCATAAATGATAAATTAACTCATGCATACACTTAACCAAAGTCTTTAAAAGATCAATTACGAATCAAGACACTTGGATGAGGTGCTCAAGGTTTTGTGAGATAAATAGATTTACTTGAAGAAGGCTAAGTGTTCCTTGGGTAGACCCAAATCCTACACTTGGGACATTGGGTAGGCCATGGACACATTTGGATGGATCCTACAAATATTGGAGGAGCCATAGACAATTCATGAAGTGAAGCAAATTATTATTGAAGATTTGTGCATGTTTGTAGACCTTGGAAGTGGTTTGAAAGGTCCCAAGCAATGTTTTGTGAATTGAAGTGCATATTTATTGAAGCTGGTAGACTTTGGGCATAGTTTTGAAGCGTAGATTAATGCTTTAGGCTAAGCCATTGGATGAGTTTTGATACAAGAAGATCATATTGTAGATTTTGGGAGCATAAAGTTGCAAGACTATGAGTGGAGGTACCTTGTTCATGAGAAACAAATCATTATAGTTTTGCATTTCCTACAAGTTTAAAGGCACTACTTGTTAGGCAAGCCATTTGTTGTGAAGATGAACAATGTGGAGCTAGTTATTTTTCCACTTAGCCAAAGTTGTCACCTAACCAGGAATCATGGCGGGACTTCTTGGTAGAGATTGGCACAACCATAACATATTGGCCATGAATGATGAAAGTTCTCATAGATGCCTTGAGAGGAAGATGTAGTTCATTGCCATGGATGAGGACAACGAGCCACTAGAGTGACCTATGAGAATTTAAGGGCAAGTCACTATATATTTGTAATAGAAGATCAAGGAAGAAATTTGATAAGATCCAAACACACTTGCCATTATCAATCAAGTGAAGTTTGGAAAAAACAAGTAGAACATGGTTACATGTACTATGGTGATGGAGTCATATATGTATCCAAGGTGGAAAACCTTCAGAAGGAACTCTTGAAAGAGTGCCATGATTTGATGTGGATTTGTCATTAAAGGCAATAATGGACTTTGGCTTTGATGGAAAGAGGTTTTTAATGGGAGCATATAATGCAAGATGTAGAGGAGTGCATTTGGAATTGTTTAGTTTACTAATAGGAAAAGATAGAAACCTGAAACAAAACTACTGGAACCTTTTCTCATTTTAGTGAGACTGTCGATGATTGTGTCCATGGACTTCATTACTCAATTACTAGAGTTGCAAGGTTATAGTGGAATGATCGAAGCGGTAGACCATTTATCTAAGTACAAGACCTTCATTCCATCAAAGGCGCCTTGCCAACCTGAGGAAGTCACAAAGATTTTCTTCAAGCATATTGTTAAGTGTTGAGGTCTTCCATTGAACATTTTATTAGATAGGGATGCATGGTTCATAAATTGGTTTTGGACCAAGTTTTTCAAACTTATTGGGACTAATTTTCTAATGAGTATGAGTTGTCATCTGTAGGATGATGGGTATACATAGCAAGTGAATGGCCTTTTGGAAAATTACCTTAGGAATTTTTTGCTAGTGGACTAATTGAATTGGTCAGAGTTTGTTAGACTCAATGTAGTTCAATTATAGCTTGTAGAAGAGTTCAACATCAAGGCATAGTCCATTGGATTTATCCATTCAGATATTGTCGATGGCACCTCACATGGAATTGAAAGGGTTTTATGGAAAAACTATTTTGCACTTGGATTTATTAAGGGATGGTAGGATAGGGTAAACATGTGTTGCATTAGTTTGATGAAGGTGATTGAGCACATGAATTTTTTGGGATATTAAAGGAGAAGCGAATTAGATTTTCAAGTTGGCGACAAGGTCTTACTTAGGTTGAATAAGGAATATTTCATGCCTCTAACGGGCATGTACGATTCTTTGCTAAGGAGGTTTAAGGGTCATTCTAGGTGATTAGAAAGGTAGGATAGCTAGCTTATAGATTGAAACATTCACCCCACTTGAGTTCCCATCAACTAGTCTTGTATGTAAGTCAACTTTGACCTAGCAGGGTTAGATTGGTCAGAGCACTTGTGATGATTCTAGACAGACTGAACCACGAAGTGGAGGCGATAATTACTCATAGGACAATTGGGTTTGGGAAGACCAAACCGCATGAATACTTTGTGATGATCTCTTGAATTATCAGATGATTATTTATCTTGTATAACTAATTACCCATAAAAAATTGATATTTTCTCCATTAATTGTCCCGGTACTTGTTAAACTAACCTATTTTGTAGACAACAACTTTGTGTTGATTAATAGTCTAACAATAATTTGCTTTGGTTGCATTTTATGACTTGACATGAGAAAATTATTGAGTTTTCCTATTGTTGATGAGTATGGGTTTGTGATATGCTTGATGCTGATTTATTCTTTGTAGATTTAACCCATATGGATATGGGAAATGTACATTATTTATTTTTCATCTTTAATCCTTCCTTTGAAATTTGTCCCAACTATATCCAGGAGAAGGAAAAACCAATACATGACCATCAATGTGATGGAGAAGGAAACATTTCACTAGAAAAGAATTAGGGAATCAATTGATTTTCCCTAGTAACCCAAGTAAAGAAACAACCGAAATTGTAGAGACATGTTCCCCAATGATCTAGCGTGAGGAAGAAGGGGGATGGATACACACTCCGTGACTGTCTATTGAAAGTAGCAGACCAATGAAGAGATTGGCACCATGAGCTCTCTAGCAGGCATTGTTAGGAAATATGTTTCCATGCTAAACCTAATAGAAGAGAAGAAGACATATTTAAGAAATAAAGTAAATGACAAATCAATCACACAGTACACAAATATTTTACCCTGGAAACCCAAATGGGAAAACCAACATTCCTTGAGAATTTTTCTCCTTTGTTTTCTGATTCATTTAGAATAAAGGGTTACATGACTAACCTTGGTCTAGACCTAAGACACAATCACCATCATACCCTCTTTCTTTACACAAGAAAAACCCTGCAGCCAATTTGGCTTACATCTATAACATTAAATGAATACAATTACAATGTGCCTTATTTATAGGCTTTACAGTAGGCAAAACCCTAGATAATGGTGCCCAAAAAATGGTTACAGATCCACACAGATCATTGTCTACAAATCTTGCGAATCTCGAGATTTTGTTATAGTTGACTACCAACTGGATTACCAATTGACCTCCATTTGGTCTTCAGTCAGTTTCCATACGCTCTTCTGATGACCTCTTGTTGGCTAACCTCTCGACTTGTCATTGATCACTTTGACCTTTGACTTTCATCGCAAAGAATAAAACAACCCAAAATTCTCCCACATGTTGTCTTATTTCCTAAAACAAGAGAACCTAAAATTTTGTTGACAGATCGAGGGCAACAATGCCCATTGCCACTCTACACCAAGAGAGCTTCACAACACCCATAGACTTGGTCAAAGAATCTGTTATGTTTTCCAACATTTCTAATTTATCTAGCACCACCTTTTTACTTTCCACCATGTCTCTTAAGAAGTGGTATTGTACATCAATATGCTTCATCTTGAAATGATAAGCCAAGTTCTTTTCCATAAATATTGCGCTTTGAATGTTGCAATTTATCTTCATAGCTCTCTTCTCAAACCCAATCCTTGAACACAGTCGTTGCAACCATACTGCTTCTTTGCTTCCATGTGTTCAACTTTTGTTGTTGACAAGGCTACAACCGCTTGTCGCTTACTCATCCAATTGATTGCTCCATCGAACATCTTGAACACATATCCATTTGTCAATATTCGTTGATACAGATTTGTAACCCAATCGGTGTCAACAAATCCATGTACATCTATTTCACTGCCAGCTCCAGGTTTCCCTTGGTAGCATATAACATAATATTTTGTGCCACACAAATACCTAAATACTCTCTTGACGGTTGTCTAATGCTCTTTTCCAGGTGTCAACATGTATCTGCTCAACACTCCCACTGCATGGGCAATGTCTGGCCGAGTGTAGACCATCACATACATTAGAATACCAACAACACTTTCATAGGGAACATGTACCATGTCCTTTATTTCTTCTTGTGTCTTTGGACACTGCTCAACAATTAAATTTTCTCCCACATGCACTGGGACCTTTATAGGTTTGCAATCTTGCATGTTGAACCACCTCAATATTGTTTCAACATATTTCTCTGGTTCAACCAAAGCTTTCTAACTACCCGATCTCTCTTGATCTCCATTCCCAGAATGAAGTTCTCTACACTAAGATCCTTCATGTCAAACTTGAAGGATAACTACTTCTTCACCTTCTTTATTGCGACCATGTTATTTTCGATCAACAACATGTCGTCGACATACAATGGTACATATATGAAACTCCCACCTTCTTCCTTGGAATATACACAATGATCGACCTTGCTTCTCACAAATCCCAAACTAAGGATGTACATGTAAAACTTTTGATACCACATTCTTGGCGATTTATTTAGACCATAAAGGGATCTCTTCAATTTGCACAATAGCTCTTTCTTTCCCTTTACTGCAAATCCTTTAGGTTATTTCATGTATATTTCTTCTTCTAGGCCCCCATGTAGGAATACCATCTTTAAATCTATTTGCTCTATTTCAAAATCAAATGCAGTAGCTAGAGACATTAATATTCTAATGGAAGTTAATTTTGGAACATGGGAAAAAATCTCACCGAAGTAGACTCCTTCGACTTGAGAATATCCTTTCGCTATCGATTGAGCTTTGAATTTCTTGACTCGAACTGCTACGTTCATCTTTTCTTGAACACCTACTTGCTATCAATGAGCTTTCTTGCACTAGGTTATTCAACCAAATCCCACGTCTCATTCTTGTGTAAGGATTCCATCTCTTCAACCATGATGTCCTTCCAGAGTCTACCCTTTGTTGAATCAACTGCCTCCCTGACTGACTTGGGCTCCTCTTCAGTGGCATTTAACACAAATACAAAACAAAAGTTGGGCGGACTATACTTTTGACTAGTTTTATTACTCACTTATACCTCCTTACACCTGGGGTCGGTTGTTCCACTTCTTCATCTAATTCAATCAAGTCATCTGAATCATCTTCTTCGTTACTTAGTTCAAATCTCACCTTCTCTGGATAGTTTTCCATTTGAACCACTTCAGACTCGGACTTACCTCCAACTTATCTTAAGACCACATATTGAATGTACACTATTCTCCTTGATGCAGGATCCCAGAGCTTATATCCTTTCATTCATTCCTTATACCCAATGAAAATACACTTGACTGCCTTCTTGTCTAACTTGCTCCTCTTTTCCTTGGGAACATGCATAAATGCATCACAACCAAATAGTTTGAGATGTAAAAGTGAAGGATTCTTTCCAAACCATACCTCATGCAGAGTCATGTTGACTAGTTCAGACGAAGGAGACATATTCACTAGATATTTTGCAGTGTCGAATGCTTCTCCCCAGAATTCTTGTGCGAGTCCAACACCACTAAGCATGCTCTTTGCCTTGTCCATCAATGTACTGTTCATTCTTTCGATAGCTCCATTTTTTTGTGGGGTATATGGTGTGGTATTTTGGCATTCTATTCTAGACTGCTTGGAGATCTTATCAAAATCCTTTCCACATAATTCATGACCATTGTCAGTTCTCAACACCTTGATCTTCTTGTCTATCTAGTTTTCTACAAGAGATTTAAACTCTTTGAATTTCTGAAAAAACTCTAATTTCTTCCTTGGGAAATATATTCACGTCTTCGTGGAAAAATATTCTATAAAAGAGACATAATAAAGGGATCCACCAAGTGAAGGGATTGTAACATGCCCAAACATATCACTATGAATCAATTCTAGAATCCTCTTTGCCATTGTCGCTCAAGATGGGAACCTAACCCGATTTTGTTTTCCATATATACAATGTTCACAAAACTCAACTTCTAAATTACATTCAGGAAAACCTTCGAACATGCCTTTGTTGTGCTTAGATCAAATTCCTTTTTCTTCAATGTGTCCCATCGTCTCATGCCATAACACGGTCGGGTCGACTTGACGAAAACTTGTTGAGTCAGTTTGAATTGACTCAGCTCGAGATGAATCGAGTCGAGTTAACTTCAAGAACAACAATATTATTGCATCTAATCGAGTCGACATTCCCTAGCAACTTGTATAGGGTTCCAATCCAAAATCCTTTCATTAAGACCATCACACCCCTAACCATTTTACAAGTATCCTTTTGAAATAGAGTGTGTAGTCTTGCATCAATCATCTTACTGACATATATATGGTTTATTTCCAAGCCCAAAATATTTAGCACACCTAGATTTAGATCTACCCTTCGACTTAGACTTTCTATCGGAGAATTTTCCTTTATCTCTGTCAACTGGTCGACCTCTCACCATTAAGGCATCTTTGGTCAATCCTTCCATCTTTTTCCTTCTCATTTATTCTGATAGTGGAGATGCAACCACATCTTCTAGAAATAATGTGGTTAAATTACTCCCTATATCGACGACTAAGATATCCCAGGATTATGAAAAGAACATAATAGGCTAATTTATTTCCCCTCCTTAGTGATTTTAATATCTACAAATGATATCTGGCTTATTATAGTATTGAATGCATTCAAATGCTTGGTTACCGAACTCCCATCACTCATCCTCAAAAGATACAATTTATTTCTAAGGAACACATTATTTACTAGGGATTTTGACTGATACAAGATCCCCAACTTGTCCCACAATTTCTTGGCAGAGTCTTCACCCGAGACATTCAACAACATCGAATCTGCAAGACATCATCGAATCGTATTCCTTGCCCCTTATTTCAAGTTTCTCCCATTCTTCCCTCAACATACCTGTTGGAATGGTACCTGAACAGACTAATTCCTATTATTCTCGACATACAAGGAGATCTTCAATTTTAAGCTTCCAAAGCTCAAAATTCTGGTGATTGATTTTTTTGTTTTCTATCCTCGAACTACTTGCCATTCTTTTAGGCGCAACTTTAAAGATATTTGACTTAGAATTCTCACTAGACCTAGGTTTTAGCTTAGACCCAAGATCTACGAACCTTAGCTATGATACCACATCTTGGGAAATATACTTCCAGACAAAACCTAATAGAAGAGAAGAAGACAAATTTAAGCAAGAAAGTAAATGACAAAGCAATCACACAGTACACAAAGATTTTACCTTGGAAAACCAAATGAGAAAACCAACATTCCTTCAAATTCTTACTCCTTTGTTGTCTTATTCATTTAGAATAAAGGATTAAATGACTAATCTTGGTCCACACATAAGACAAAATCACCATCATACCCTCTTTCTTTACAAAAGAAAAACCCTACAACCAATTTTGCTTACATATACATGACCAACAACCTTATGCTAAAATTAGACAGGAAGATCAATAACAACATCAACTTAATACAATTACAATGTGCCTTATTTATAGGATTTACAATAGGAAAACCCCTAAAGAATGACACCCATAAAATAGTTACAGATCCACGCAGATAAATGGCTACAAATCCCATGAATCTTAGGATTTTGTTACAATCAACTACCAATCGAATTACCAGTCGACCTCCATCTAGTTTTCATTCAGTTTCCACATGATCTCCTGACGACCTCTTGTCGGCTAGCCTCTCAACTTGTTGTTGATCACTTTGAATTCGACTTTTCCCGCTCGATCACTTCGACCTTTGAATTTCATCACAAAGAATATAACAAACCAACATGCCTCTCACCCTAGCTTGAGAAGGAGGGAGATGGTTGCACACTTCATAGCATCCATTTAATGTAGTAGATAAAGATAAAGAATGATGATGTGGATCCTCCAAGCAGATATTTGTTCCTGCTCCAAAAAGCGATCATCCACCCCAAGATCCCATTCCCCAATGAACTGCCTTAACTAATGAAGGAGGAACTAGCTATCTTGTGGGTAAGACTATTAGTTCATAGCCTAGATTTCCTTAGTAGGGATCTAAGGCATTCTTAGTATAAATTTGCTCATATGAAACTCTGTTAAGATATACAATGATAGGTTTGGGCTTTCTTATTGCTAGGATTGAAAGAGTTACATATTAGAGGTTGTAATTCTAAATATTTTTTATGAAATAAAAATATTATCATTCTTTTGAGTTAATTCAAGATATAAAGAAGGGATTTACCAGCCCTCTTCATGTAGGGCCTGCTTGGAGAAGTTGTTGGTGAATGCACCTCTAGATTTTTTGTGCATTGCATATATAGTTTATGGTGTGGATGTTTCTATTTTCTATAATTATAACATTTCTATTATCTCTGTTAATATGATTTATTCCTTTGCTAGTATGCCATAAACCTATGGTTGGTAGGGGATCTATTGTGTGATCGAACACACTATAGAATATGTTTATCTTCTGGCATTTGAATTTACTTTTCAATTTTGATTCACTTTCATTAGCATTATGTATTTACATTCTACTTTACGTTTGACAATGATGTTTAATTCTGAAGGAGATAAGGAATTATGTAGCATCGATAAGTAATCCTTAAGACAATTCATGTCCAGAAGACTCCTACTATAGAGTCATGGTTCTCTATTGTAGGAAGATGATTATTAATAATATAGTTTCATTCCCTATAGGGGTACTTTTTAATTCTTTTATTAGTATTAGCACTTTTTTTTTCTACAAAAAAATTCACTTTATATTCATATAGAAAATATAAACTATTCATTACAAGATAACATCAACCGTAAAGACCTAGTTAGAACTGAAGAAGAAAAAGAAAGTCTTGCAGGGACAAATATCCAGCGAGTCAAAGCCAAAATGTCAAAAAAACCTAGCTTGGAGACTCTAATCCAAGACAAAAATTAGGCCAAGGAGGATTCCCACTTCACCTATGAACATCAAAAACAGACTCCCTACAGTACAAAAAGGGGTTAAAATAGATCTAAGAACATATGAGGGCCTTCAAGTTCTCCCACACATTGATAGTAAACAATTCTCCCAGGAGTCTGTTGAAGTGCCTGCTTAGATAATATATCTGTTGTTGTATTATGTTCACGGTAAATATGCTGAAAGGAAATGGATTGAAATTGATTTATAAGTTCAAGGATTTTTTCCTTCCAGACCTCCAAATTAAAAAACTGCAGTTGACCCTTGCCACATAACCAGTCGATGATAATCTTAGAATCACCATGCACCAAAAGCACTGAAATATCCATCCCGACATCAAGAGAGAGAAGTGCCCATGCTCTAAGTAACTCTACTATGGTATTTGTCCTCGGGCCACAATTAAAATACCATTTAAAAGTTCTGTGTTTTGAAATCCTGATGATCCCTCCCGCACCACTGTTCAGTCCTGTTGTTGCTGCTGCCCCATCAAACCATCAAGTAAGGTCCCTTGTCACTGGACCCAAAATCTGTCTCCTTGGCTTCTTAATTTTTTTTCCAGAACTAAAATCTCTCAGAAAAGATAAAGATCGAAAAGTTACCCTTTGGGGAGAAGGAGTTCCATTCTCAAATAAAACACAGTTTCTTTCTAACCAGATATTCCAACAGAGGTAAGCCAGAAAGGAGGGGAAACATGGATGTTGTTGTTTCCAGTTTTTAAAGCATTCAGTAATGGAGCCACCCATCCACCGACCCGAGATTTTTAAAGAAAGAAGAACTCTGTCCCAAACACCATGAGTAAAAGGACAATCAACAAAAATATGCATGATAGATTCTGAGTTTTTCTTGCATAAGGAACAATGGCTCGGGCCTTCAAATCCTCTATGCTACAAATTGTCCCACAGAAGCAATTTATTCTCCACAAGAATCCAGATAAAAAGTTTAAGTTTTAAAGGACAGTCCCAGATCCAGAGTGATTTTCTCCACCCACTAATTAGATAGGCATGTTTCTTCTTTTCGATGGCCTCATAGGCATTTTTGACAGTAATTCTGCCCGAACGATCTCCTCCAAGCCAATTCAATTCATCCAGTCTTTGGGTTAACTGAATTCCACAACTAATGAGTAATTTTTTGTAGTCCTGCCATTCAGTTGCAAGTGTCCCTCCTATATTCAAATCGGAGCTAGTGAGTCAATTATGTCCAAACAGACCTAGTTGAGGCAAGCTGCGAGCCTGATAAAGAAAATGTACACCACGTTGATTAAGTACGTGGATGAAATCATCTGACAAATAGGACAAATATCCCATCCCAAGGATTTGATCTTTCCCTATGATAATCGAGGAACCTGACCCCGGATACCAAGTAAGCCAATGCACTAATAAATGAAAGGATTTGAGGAGGTGTTTCCAAGTCGGAGAGCCCCAAACTCTAGAGTCCGAAGCTGTTTTGAACCAGTTCTCAATAGTTAATGAAGGTAGATACTTGGATTTAATAACTCCGTGCCAAAGTCCTTCCACCTTCAATGCCCGCCAGAGTGTGTTCGTTACCATGGTGCGACTGAAGCTAAAGAGGTTCCTTAGTCCCCATCCCCCGAATCTCTTTGGTCTTGCTATAAGTTGCCAACTGCACAAATGGTATCCCTTTTTCTTTTTCTTCCCGTTCCATAGGAAATTATAAACAATATGATGAATTTGGTGGAGGATCGAAGTTGGAATGTTAGATAAGGCCAACCAATAGACCATCTGGCTTTCTAAGACCGCCTTGGCTAATACAAGTCGACCACCCATAGTCAGCCAATTGTTGCACCAATGGTTAATTTTGTAATCATATTTCGTCAACAACCAATTCCAGTCCTCTGCTCTATACTTTTCAGCTTTCAAAATATAGCCAAGATACTTAAAGCCATTAGTAAGATTATTAATAGTAAAATTGAAGGCAATATTTATAGAGTCCAGAAATGTTTGTTGAGCTCCATAATGATAGAAGGAGGATTTCTGATTATTAATCAGTAATCCAGTTGCGCTGCAGAAGGTATCCAAGAGTTTTTTAATCACCATCCATTCATATATGGAAGCATTGTTCAAAATAAGTAGATCATCTACAAATAGAAGGTGTGTAATTCGAACAAGTCTTGATACTTTGATGCCCGAAACCAATCCTTCACTTTGATTTTTTTTTATGGCTAATCTCAAGCCTTCCATAACTAAAGTAAAAAGTAAAGGAGAGAGCGGAAAGCCTTGTCTAAGTCCCCTTCCACTAATGAAGAAGTCAGATGGTTCACCATTTATGAGGACTGCGTAAGTAGCAGAAGTGATGCAACCCATAATCCATTTGGTTGTATGAAGTCCGAAGCCACATTGAAGGAGGGCTAATATGAGATAATCCCAGCTTATGCAATCATAAGATTTTTTAAGATCGATTTTGAGGATCATAGCTTGTAACTTCTTCTCTTTGATGCTATGTATACACTCATGTGTCGTTCCTATAGCGTCAATGATTTGCCTACCTTTTAAAAATCCAAATTGCTCTTCTAAAATAGTGCGCGACAAGATGGGCCTGATGCGATTAGCTATAATTTTAGTAATGATCTTGTAACAGAGATTTCAAAGTGAAATCAGACAAAAGTCACCAAAGGAGGTCGGCCCATTAAACTTGGGGATGAGTGCTAAAAAAGTCGAATTGATGGATCTGTTCACCAAGCCAATTACTCTGGATTCTTCGACAACCTCTACTAAGTCTTCAACTAATAAATCAAAATAGTGTAAGTAGAACTCCACTGTCCAACCATCTGGACCTGGACTCTTGTTCTTGGTGAAGCCCCACAACATCTCCAATATTTATTCCTTTGTGCATGGGCTTTCTAGCCGAAGAACCTCCTCTTCAATAGTCATTCTTGGATAAAGACGAATTGTGGCTATTTGGTCAACAATTGAATTATTGGAATCTTTATAAAAATTGCTGAAATGTCTCACAACTTCTTTCTTAATATCCTCATGCCCTGAGTGAAAGTGATCAGTCTCATCCTTAACTTCCCAAAGGTGTCTTTTATTCCTCCCGAAACTTGCAAACATATGAAAAAATTTGGTGTTCTTATCTCCTGATATGATCCAAGTGGCCCGACTCTTTAGTCTCCAAAGTTCCTCTTCGGCCTGTAGAAGTCTTTTTCTATTAGAATCAAGAGCTAACAAATGAGGATTAAGTCCTATAAGAGAATGATGCTCAAGACTCTCGTTTGTAAGCAAGGCTATTTCTTCGTCAATGTTATCCAGTTGAAGATGATCACTTTTCTTTTTGAGGGCTATCCACTTTTTAACTTTTTCTTTTAGATTACTGAGTTTTCCAACCAGTCGTGACTGAGCCCCTTCTCCAGTTGAAGTCTACCTAGTATTCCATTCTTCTCTGACAAGGTTATTGAAATTGTCATCTTTCAGCAGAGCTGAATTAAATTTAAAAGGAAAAGCAATGAGTTTAAAGCCATAGTCCAATTGAAAAAAAATCGGGGCATGATCCGAAATAAAAGGGAGATCCACCTAGGATCTAAAGCAAGAAGAATCATTTAGTAGTGCTGTAGATGCAAGGACTCTGTCTAGTCTTTTTTGTATGCCTTCCGACCCCAGTCTACCATTGCACCAAGTAGGCACCACTTCAAGTGGCTTGACATCCACTAAGTGATGAGAAGTGAACAAATCTCTAAAGTAAGTTGCCTGTGGGTCAATTAGTGCTTTCTCCCCCCAAATTTCATCAACACCAGTGGCAAAATTTAAGTCACCCGTTAGTATGAGGTTACTTTGGTCCAATAAACCCTTTGCTTTCAAAAGCTCCCAAAACTATCTTTGACCTGTACACGGCCCATAGACATTGATCAAATTAAGTCTTCTTTTATCTGGTAAATGAACACCTGTTAATAGGATTCCACCTACACAATGAAAAGGTAAGAGTTCAAGTGTGTTGGGATTCCAAGCCACCAGAAGTCCTCTTGACTTCCCCATTGATCTCATGACACTAAAAATCCAGGAAGGACGTAGTGGAAGTACAAATTTTCTTTCCTTTTCTTCATCAACAAGGGTCTCCTGAAGAAATATTATGTCTAGTTTAACGAAAGATAGAAGTCCGCGCATAGAGGCTATTTTAAGGGGGCCTCCCACCCCTCTGACATTCAAAGTGAGAAGGATCATGTTTTAGCCCGAGCCAGGGATTTTATGCCTCTAAGTGCCTCCGAGTCCCAAGAAATAGTAGGTTGGTCTGAATTCAAAAGAAGTTGCTCTTGTTTCTTATGTGCACTTCTAGTTTTGAGGGGTGATAATTTTGAGCCCAAGCCCCTCGTACAAGTTATATTATTTCCTTGGGCCACCCTCTCAGATAATAGGTCACCCCTTAAGTCACAGTCAGGATTTGCTACAAGTTCTGACCCCCAAAAAGTCTGTAAGGGAGTAGGGCTAGTACTCTCCCGCAAAGGTGGAAAGTGGGTAACATCTAGTGGGTCAAGCAAAGGTTCTAAACTGGAAGGTAGAGCAGTGGGTTCCAAAGCTGAAGGCAAGTCCGAAGTCACCAGTGGGATAGGTGATGGTATGAGTGAAGGGATAGTCGGTGAGGAAAAATTTAGGGAAGTACTAGGTGTAGAGGGTTCAGTAACAATACAAATTTGGGTAGGGATGGTAATGTCGTCACCAGAAGTGTGAGCCACTGAAACATCATTTGTTCCCAAATGTTTAAAAAAAACACTCAAGTCCCCAAGAAATTTAACAGAATTCACTAAGAAATCCCGTTCCCACAATGAGAGCTTATTAAAGAAATTTGGACAATAGCATTTTAACTTACCTAACAGAGAATCAGAGTCACCTTCC
Source organism: Picea engelmannii (assembly GCA_009831015.1). Lineage (NCBI taxonomy): Eukaryota > Viridiplantae > Streptophyta > Pinopsida > Pinales > Pinaceae > Picea > Picea engelmannii. The sequence continues at coordinate 167,732 of ML792967.1, read as the reverse complement.
TGAAAGTTAGCTGAGCTTAATTCCTCGAAACCATCCAAATCTCCTGTCCCATCCAACTCTTCATCAATATACAGAAAGTCTTTGGTGCCAGGTTCCAGACATTCCTCCCCAGCCAAGGATTCACTCCCACCGTGGCAATCCTTCTGAAGGTGTCCTATCCATCGAAAAAGGGTGACACAGAAGGGAAGACCGAGATAATCAAGGTGCTATTCTAGCACCAAACCATGCCATTCTAGTTCAATGACATCCATCAAGCCTGCGTGTAGGTCCACTTCCACTAGAACCCGAGCCAGACGCTTATCCGAAGAGAGGAGGCTAGCCTCATCAATCTTTAGAAAATGGCCCAACAAATTGCCAATGGTCATTAATGCCATTCTATTCCAAAGGTTAAGTGGCAGGCCTGGTAAAAGAACCCAGAGATGCCTATGGATGAAATATTCTGTAGTAGGGTTGAACCCAGTTTTCCACCTTTTCAGCATAAGGTTACCCCCTGCGTAGTCCCAGAAACTAGACAAAATGAGTTTCGCGTCCTCCAGAATCTTGAAAATCAGACCGAACCAGCCACATGGGAGTTTCAAATGGTTCGACACATAACCAATGATAGGAATCCAAATCTCCTTCATCCAATCTAGAAAAGAAAGTCTGCACTTAATTTTGTAGGCAAATCTACCCACTAAGGCACAAAGTGAGAGATGGCAGGTTTCTTTGAGACCCACATCCATACCAATAACAAGTCGACGTCGCACCTTCTTGGGATTCCAGGCTCTAGGGGTGTTCCTATGACAAAAAGTCTTAAGTTTCTCAGTTCCTCGTAGGGAATTATCTTGAGGAATAACCGATGACGAATTGTTAGGACACCTTCAGTTAGAGGAAACTAGCCTCGAACGACCAATATCACGGTTCACTGCACCAGATGAATCCAATGAACACATAGTCGGCTCAGACTCTAGCTGCAGAGACACTTCAGGAGAATGTCCAACTAACCCCGAGGGAGGAAACTTAGTGCACCCCTGAAGAGAAATCTTGGGTGGTGAGCTTGCAACAGGTAATGAATGAGAAAATAAGTTCTTCTCATCAGTCTTGAATTTACAATGAGTAAGCACAAAGTTGAGAAGACCCTTCTTGTCCCAATCATCCTCGCCTGTAGTGCCCAACCGTAGGCTGGTCCCATGTGCCATGCGAAGTGTGGTGCCACCCTGTCTAATGGTCAGACAATTCAGTAGAATGTCGAATCACGAACCGTGGGTCCCTTGCCCAGATCTTAGCATAATCGAAGAAAATTAAAGCAATAATAAAGGGGAATAAAACCCAATAGTTGTGTCCAGACAAAAATCCGCTTCCTGATGAAGTGCCCCCCTCCCCCAAGTAGAAGAGTCTAGTCATGACTCCATAAAAACCCCTAAACTTACGTCTCCAGGTCAGGTATGCCAAGAAGATAAGACAAAAATTTAGTAGCATGAGAATCAATTTCTAAAACTGGCAGTCGGCCATAAAAAATGTTCACCAAGTTTTGAAAAATTGCTAAAAAAAGTTCCCGCTCCTAATCGCTCCATCGCTCCTCACCTTGTTCTGGTTCCCTTTTTTTGAACCTATTAGTATTAGTACTTATCGATAGCATCGTTGGATCTTTGATAAAAAAGAGTGCTGGAATCATGTCTTAAATTGTATCACTACAATTAACTATGATGCACACATAAAAATTCCTTATATTTAGCTTTGGCTACTAAGTGTTGTTACTTTATAATATTTAATATTAAACAATTAACTACTCCACTCACCTATGTTAAATAAGAAATTGGAATGAATGATGTGATGGTTGAGACAAAACATCAAACCGATTTCTTCCTTCACCAACTAATCTATTACTAAATTTGAAATGCCATGGAAAGTATAAGATACATCTGTAACTAAATATCTCTTTAATAATATAATCTAGATAACTTGAAGCATCATGTGCAAGTTATCGAACTGAATAAATTCATAAAATTAATCTGCGAAAATATGAACATACAAGATATGATTGCGGATAAAGTCTTCATGGTATCTCACGACAGACTATTTGTTAGCCGATTTTAACACAACAAGAGTAGGGTATAATTCGTCGTGCGCACTGTGAAGCAGTTCACATGCACAAAGGTGATAGAATCCACGTGCAGTATCACATTGATTGTGCGCAGTAGTATTATGTGGACAGAGTAACTGCACTCACAATAGTTTATAAGTTCTCTAAAGGACTATGCACACAATATATTTATGTTACTTATTCCGCTGCTATGATTGTATTAAAACAAGTTTACTCGTGGAGTGAGACCCAGCTTGGGTCTGGCTGTAGTTCCCTAAGGATTATGCACATATATTCTAATACTACTTGTAACATGGAGTGTTGTAAGTAGTATATGTGCACTAAAGATGTTTTAATAGCATATCCTAGATTGGTGGTTGGGGATGTTACAAAGTGGTATCAGAGCTTAGTTAGTTTTAGTAGCATAGCCCAACTTGGTGGTTGGAGATGTTATAAAGTGGTATCATAGCTATTGGTTCAACACTGGACTTGTATGGGCCAAAGACCAACGAGAAATAGTCGTGTGCACTAAGTATTTGTGCCACACAGTGCAGAGTTATTGTATGCAAAAAAATTACCGGTGCGCGGTACATGGATGTGATGCGTGGGGGCGCACACTAGAATTTGGGGTGTTGAAATCATCCAAGAAAAGGATTTTGACAAATTATCCGCAACTTTCATAAAATTTTCGCATTAATTAGTCTGGAAAATCTTGTCGTTTGCACATTTTGTAGAATTAACAACAATTAGTTCATGATATAATCAAGGCAGAGATTAAAAACATAGAAGGTGTGTAGAGAACATACAGTTAAGATGAATAAATCGGAAGGTTGTACACTAGTATAGGTATTTAGGTTACAAAATCCAATGGACATAGGAAAGGCTCATATAAGAGAATGACCTTGGTAGAGACCATAAATTTTTTGCAAAAGGACGTCCAAAGTTATAAAGCTTATAATAATAGGCTTATGAAATCCAAGGAGGATCAATATGGCTTCAACATCAAGTTATTACAAAGCTTGGACATAATTGAGAAAAAGATGGATAAGGAGACCGAGTCAATAAAATCAGAAGGATGCAAGTCTCACGATGAGGGAAGAAAGTCAAGAAGTACTGACAGACATCTCCATCACTGTCCAAGATATTCAACCAGAAGAGCGCGCAGTAGCTCAAGTCCATCTCCTGTCATGAAGCAAAAGAATAAAACCAGGGTGGACGAGCTACAAGGAGAAATGAATAAGATCAAGCCTCTTACCTTTGACGGTGAGCACAAGAAGGATGAGGATGTAGAGAAATGGCTGCTAGGTATGAGGAGGTACTTCCAAATGCATAATTACTCTACGAAGGAAGAAGGGAGAATTGTTATCAGCTCAAGGGGAAAGCATCAATGTGGTGGGATCAATTTGTACAAGTGAAACACATTGATAAGAAGAAGGTTACTTGGAGGGAATTCAAGCGATACTTCGAAAATAAATATTTAACTAAACATTACTATGATAGAAAAATGAAGGAGTTCTTTGAACTCAAGCTTGGGAGCATGACCATAGACGAGTATGAAAGGATATTTTTAGAACTGCTGAAATATGTTCCTTTTATCAAGGATGAACAAGTGAAGATTCAAAGGTACTTGCATGGGCTGCCATAATTTATTAGTGACATGATACAATATGACAATCTCAATACATTGGAAGAGACCATAAGGCATGCTAAATGTCTGTATGATTAGCAAAGGGGAAGACTGAATTTCCAAAAGTCTTGGGAAGATAAGATGGAAAGCAAGGTGGAACAGAGGAAGAAGGGGACTAAGCCACCATTTTTCAAATATACTACACAAGGAAAACCAATTTCCATGAAGGCCAGAAAGACTAAGGCAATGGAAACAAAGCCAAGGAAATAACCAATTAAGTGTTGGGGTTGCGACGGAAACCATATGTTTAGAGCTTGCCCTCAAAGAGGTGAAACAACGACGATTTCACATAGTGTGCAACAAGCTGCGACAATTGAAGACATGGGTAGAAATGTACCTAGGATTTACGCAGCCCTGGACAACAAGCAAGCTGAGTTTCAGTCTCATATGATTGAGGTGGAAGATAAGATTACCGATCAACCCATTTCTATTTTAATTGACTCAGGAGCTAGTCATAGTTATCTAGATCCTAAGATGGTGGAAAGATTCTAGTTCCCAAGAGGAAAACTTGGAAAACCTTGGTTGGTGCAGTTAGCTACGGAGGAAAAAAGGAAAATAAATGATATGGTCAAGGCATGTCCAATGTAAATGAATGGACTGCGCACAAAATCAGATTTGAATATCATACCTTCGGGCTCGTATGATTGCCTCATTGGAATGGATTGGTTGGATCAACATCATGTTGTTCTAGACTGTCACAACAAGGCATTTATCTGCTTAGATTAGGAAGGAAACCTAAGGAAAGTTCAAGGAATTCCCAGAGATGTGACTATCATAGAAATTTCAGCCTTGCAATTGAAGAAAAGCTACAAGAAAGGATGTTAAGTATTTGCAGCGCACATGGAGGAGGCACCTAAGGATAAAATTCCAAGTGTTGATTGCGTATCACTAAAAGAATTTGAGGATGTCTTTAAAGAAATACCGGGGTTTCCACCAAAAAGAGATATCGATTTCTCTATAAATCTGGTGCCAGGAGCAACTCCTGTATCCAAGACTCCATATAAATGAGTACGCCCAAGTTGAAGGAATTGCAGATGCAACTCGTAGAGATTTTGAAGAAGGGGTATATATGCCCAAGTGTGTCACCTTAGGGTGCTCCAATATTGTTCGTGAAGAAGAAGGATGGAATGTTGAGGCTTTGTATCGACTTTAGGCACTTGAACAAAGTAACAATAAAGAACAAGTATCCTTTACCAAGGATAGATGACCTCTTTGACCAGCTAAGGGGCACACAGATATTCTCAAAGATTTATCTTAGATCTAGCTATCACCAAGTGAGAATAAAAGGGGAAGACATCAACAAGATTGCCTTATGAATGAGGTATGGGCATTACGAGTTTATAGTGGTGACTTTTGGGTTGTCAAATGCACCAACTGTCTTCATGTGTTTAATGAATGGAGTTTTTAGAAATTACTTAGATAAGTTTGCCGTTGTATTTCTGGATGACATAATTATTTACTCAAATTTTGAAGAAGAGTACGAACAACACTTGAGGATGGTGCTACAAGTATTAAGGGAGCATCGATTATATGCGAAGCTGAGTAAGTGAGCATTTTACCAGCGAAAGATCCATTATTTGGGTCATATCATCTCACGGGAAGGGATAGTTTCCGACCCAACAAAGATAAAAGCCATCGAGGAATGGTCAACACCAAGAAATGTTGTAGAAGTAAGATCCTTCATGGGACTTGCAGGTTATTACAAAAGGTTTATTGAAGGATTATAAAAAATTGTGCACCCGATTACCTCCTATCAAAAGAAGGGTGTGTGATTTGAATGGTCTACATATTGTGAAAGGAGTTTTCAACACTTGAAGTTTTTGTTGACAAGTTCACCAATTTTGAGTATTGTAGATCCAAATGAAGACTTTGTTGTATGTACAGATGCTTTCAAAGAAGGACTTGGGGGAGTCCTTAGTCAGAATGGGCATGTGATATGTTATGAATCAAGGAAGCTAAAATAACATGAAAGGCTTTATGCCACTCATGATTTAGAACTAATGACCATAATGCATGCCTTGAGGATGTGGAGGCACTATATCATGGGTAAAATATTTGAGATGAGGACAAACCGCTGTGGTCTGAAATATTTATTTAGTCAACCAACTTTAAATGACAGACAAAGTAGATGGATAGAGTTCCTCAATGAGTATGACTTCGATATCAAGCATATCAAAGGTAAAGAGAACAAGGCGGCTGATGAACTCAACAGGAGAGTGCATGAAATTCATGCTACAACTATTAACATGTATATTAAATCATATTTGAGTGACATGATCTTAGAAGTCGCTAACTCAGATCGATGTTATGTGAACATAAGGATGAGTTTACAACAAGGTATGTCGCAACATAAATTGGAAGGTTATGAGTTAAAATAGGATGGAATCCTCATGTACAAGTGCAGATTTTATGTGTCAAATGTTCAGGAGTTGAAAAATCTGTTATTGTCAGAGATGCATAAATTTTCTTATGTAGGACATCCCTGGTTATCAAAAGACATTAGCAGCCGTTAAGAAGGAATATTATTGGTATGGCATGAAGAATGCGGTGGTTGTGTATATAGCCAAGTGTTTGGAGTGTCAAAAGGTTAAGGCTGAGCATAAACACCCAACTGGTTTATTACAACCATTGTCCATTCCTGAGTGGAAGTGGGAAGTTGTAACCATGTATTTCATTACTAAGTTTCCTAGGACTGCTAAGCAACATGATTCTATTATGGTAGTCGTGGGAAATCTTACTAAATTTTCCCATTTTATTCTAGTGAATTCAACACACAAGGAAGCTAATATTCTTGATATCTACATGAGATAAATTGATAAGTTGCATGGAGTACCCAAAACAATTGTGTCTGACAGAGATTCCAAGTTCACATCGAATTTTTGGAAAGGGATATTCAAAGGATTTTGGAAAAATCTGAACTTTAGCACAACATATCACCCCAAATCAAATGGATAAACAAAGAGGGTAAATCAAGTGATTGAAGATATGCTTAGGATGTACATGATGGATAAACCATCAAAATGGGAAGACCACCTTGACTTGGTAGAGTTTGCATACAACAATAGGTATCAAACATCATTAAAGATGAGCCCATTTGAAGCACTTTATGGCAGGAAGTGCAACATACTAGTGAGATGGGATAACTCAGCAGACCGTGCAGTGGTTGGGCCATATATGCTTTGGGAAATGGAAGAGTAGATGGTAAAGATAAGGAAAAATTTAAAGGCTGCCCAAGACAAATATAAAATATGCATAGATAAAGGCAGAATTTACAGAGAGTTTGAAGTGGGAGACCATGTGTTCCTAAAAGTAAAATCAAGACGAAGTTCCCTAAAGTTGGGTAATTTATCTAAGCTAGAAGCATGCTGTTGCGGGCCATTCGAAATCCTAGAGAGGATTGGTCCTGTTGCATATATGTTGGTTGTACCTACATCCTTGTGTATTCATAATGTATTCCATGTTTCCTTGCTTAAAAAGTATGTACATGATGCTGATCATGTCATTGATTGGAATGTGATTTAGGTGGAGCAAGAGGGCGACTTTCGAGTTCAACCAGTGCACATATTGGATAAAAAATTCAAGTTGCTTCGAAATTGCTCAGTAGAACTAGTAAAGGTCCAGTGGACCTGGACTTGTTACAGTCCTAAGGATGAAACCTGAGAACAAGAGGATGCTATGCAGGTAGAGTATTCGCATCGTTTTGAAGAATTTTGAAAGTTTTGATTATACATGGGTATGTAATGCACTGAGGACCGTGCATAAATAAGGAGGAGGGGAATGTAATACCCCTAGGTGTTGGGTTGTTATATTCTTTGCAGTGAAAGTATAGTCGAGGTGGATCGACCGATAGTCGAAGTCGAAGGTTGATATGGTTCGACCGGGTAAAGACGAAGTCGAAGGAATCAACAACAAGTCAAAGGTCGGTGTGGTTCGATCGGGTAAATATGAAATCAAAGACATCGACAAAAAGTCGAAGGTTGAGGTGGCTTGACTGGGTAAAGTTGAATAGGTTAATTGACAAGAGATCCATATGAGGGCGCGTGAAACCAAATGAAAACCAAATGAAGGTCGACTGGTAATCCGACTTGGTAGTCGACTGTAACAGAATCCCGAGATTCGCGAGATTTGTATCCAATGATCTGTGTGGATCTGTAACCATTTTTGGGCACCTTTTGTTTAGGGTTTTTCTTGTGGTAAAGAATATAAAGAAGGCGTGTTGTAATAATGTAAAATGCTAATAAAATATGATTAATGAATCAATAATCGTAGAGGTTGTTGGTCATGCAGATGTAAGCCGAATTGGCTACACAATTGTTCTTGTGTAAGTAAGAGGGTATGATGTCGATTGTGTCTTAGGAGTGGACCAAGGTTATACATGTATCCTTTTATTTTGAATGAATAAGACACCAAGAGAGCATAACTCTCAAGGAATACTGGTTTTCCCGGCTTGGGTTTCCAGGATAAAATATCTGTGTACTATGTGTTTTCTTTGTCATTTACTTCCTTGATTATATCTTTCTTCCTCTTTTCTGCTAGGTTTAGTGTGGAAGTGTGTCTCATTTCCTAACATGTGGTATTAGATATTGGTTTAAAAACCTTGGATATGAGCTAAACCCTAGGTTCAATAAGAGTAGTAAGTTAGAAATCTTTAAAGAATTGTGTTAAAGAATGGTGAGCAACTCGAGAATATAGATATAAAAATTTAATGGCCAAAATTTTGAGCTTTGGAAGCTTAAAATTGAAGACCTCCTTATAGGTCAAGAAAAATGGAAAACAATATATCCACGTACCATGCTGACAGGTATGTCGACGGAAGAATGGGAGAAACTCGAGAGAAGAGCAATGAGTACGATTTGACTTTGTCTTGCAAATTTGGTACTACTGAATGTCTCAGGTGAAGATTCATCCAAGACATTGTGGGACAAGTTGGGGAGATTGTACTGGTTGAAATCCATGGTAAATAAGTTGTTTCTCAGAAATAAAATGTATCTGCTGAGGATGAGTGATGGAAGTTTGGTGACTGACCATTTAAATGCGTTTAATACCATTATAAGCTAGTTATCTTCTGTGGATATCAAAATCACTAAGGATGAGAAATATATTATCCTATTATGTTCTTTTCCAGACTCATGGGATGGCTTAGTCGTGGATATAAGGAGTAATACAACCACATTAGTTCTAGAAGATATGGTTGCATCTCTACTATGAGAAGAAATGAGAAGGAAGAACATGGAAGGATCGACCAAAGATTCTTTAATGGTGAGAGGTCGACCGATTGATAGAGATAAAGGCAAATTATCTGGTAGAAATTCTAAGTTGAAAGGTAGATCTAAATCCCCTGTTTAGTCGACAAGAAGATGCTGGAAATGTGGTAAAGCTGGGAATTACAAAAGGGACTGGAAGTCGAAGGCAATGGAAATCAATACGAGATCTGAGGAGAAGTAGTCGATCGAGAGAAAGACGACTCTAGATAAAGGAGGTGATGTGTACATGGCATCAACCAGTACACACTCAAATCCAGATGTTTGGTTGATCAACTTAGGAGCATCCTATCACATGACACCAAATAGAAAATGGTTATGCGAATATGAAAAATATGAAGGAGGAGATATGTTCTTGGCGGATAACTCGACAACCAAAATTGTTGGACGAGGAAGAGTTCGACTGATACTGCATAATGGGAGGAGTAGAACCCTTCCAGGTGTGCTATGAATTCCGAGTTTGGGAAGAAACCTGATATATGTCAGCAAGATGAGTGATGTAGGAGTTCACACTCTATTTCAGAAGGATTTGTGCAAGATGGTTAGAGGTGCGATGGTATTAATGAAACAAGTTTGTATTGGAACCCTATACAAATTACTAGGGAGTGTTGGAGTTACTTCACACACACCTAGGATTTAGTTTTCCTAATGTTTTTACTATGTTTATTAGTCATTATTCAATATCCTATAGTTTAGGAAGAATATTCCTCTAGGGAGAATATTCTCTTCAGTTTTCACTTCAGTTTGATCAGTTAATTGAAGTCTAGATGCTACATTGGTATTGTCACCATTTAACATTGGGATCATCAATAGATAATGCACATTGTCTTTGGTATCATCACCAAACTAGTGCATTACCCATGATTCCATGATCTCCTCCTCACTTCACTCTGTTCCAATCAGTTAACTGAGGACTGATATACTAGTTAACTCAACTAGGTGGCAGTTCACTCCCGTAACTGCCTGAGAGACTAGACTAGGTGGCAGTTTACTCCTGTAACTGCTGGTGTGTGTCCATATTACTCTATACCACCACTATGGCACATTGGCTTCTCCTCTAGTATGCATTGGTTGAGTTATACAACGTATATCATGTGTAAATTATTCATTATTCATTCGGTTAATGAGAATTCTTCCATTCTTTCTCTCTTGCTTCTTGTTACTCAATTTCTCTTTGAAAATGTGTGTGTTATTTTCTAGCTAGATCTATTCTATGAAGGTTCAACACATTTACATGGTATCATAGCTGACGAACTGATAAACAAAATACCCACCGAATTATTTTTGCAGGTACGAAAGATTGAAGACATTGGAAAAATGGAATTCCCAAAAGAATTCATTCTTACACCTTACAATTACTTTGCATGGAAGGAGAGGATGATCATGCATATTCGAAGCAGAGGATTGTATAGGTTAACCATGAACATGGAAACAGAACCAACATCAACCATAGAAAAATCCAAGTATCTAAATCGAATGGATGAAGCATTCAGAATAATTTGCAGTCTCATTTCTCCCAATCTCCTTTTTCACATATCTTCCTGTAAAACCCCCAATGAAGCCTAGACCACCATGGAAGGGCTCTTTGGAAAAAATGATGAGATGAGGGGACACATGCTCGAGGTGGAATTTCTCACATTGGATCCAAAAAGCTTCGAAAATCTCCAAGATTTCTTTATAAAATTTAAGGATTTACTGTCGCAACTTAAGGCTTGTGGGGTTGATAAATCTAAGGAGGAGAAACAAATGGTTCTCACCATTCTATCTAAACTTGGTCCTGAATTCTCAGTGTTCATATCCACATTCCATTCAGTCAAATTCACCTCTGGAGTCACTTGGAAGATGCCTTCTCTTGAGGAATTTTTCAAATGCCTGACACAAGAGCAGACCAAGCTCATCAACATGGGAAAAATCAAAGGCCCAAAGGTTCATGCACTTACTATGCAAGATGGAAACGGTCATCAATATCATAAATCTAAAGATAAATACAAAATGAAAGTACATGCAAATCCAAAGAAGGAAGGGTACTCGAAACCCTTCACCGATGCCTCCAGATCCAAAGGTGGAAAGGGAAGAAAAGGGGAGAAATGCACATACTGCCATAAAGGATTCCATCCAGAATTTGTATGCATGAAGGAAAAAATAGACCTAATGACTCAAATACTTTAGGAAAATAACCTTGGAGATTGCATCCCCAAGGGTTTGAAGAAGAAGCAGCTAGAAGATTAGAATCCCAAGAAAGGCAATTCTAGCCATTCCTTGATTGCCATCAACTCCTCTCCCGATGCTTGGGTCATAGATTCAGGAGAATCACATCACATGGATGCCAAAAAAGCAGTCTATTCTTCATTGGATGCATGCAAAGGTCCTTCTATTCTGATGGGGGAAAACTCTCCAGTTGAGGTCACCGAAAAAGGAAGGATTGAACTCACCAACAGAATCTTCGAGAATGTGTTGCATGTTCCCAAAATTTCCATCAATCTTCTCTCTATGTATAAGATGAAAAATTACGACACCGGAAAGAAAGTCATATTCACACCTGATGCAGTGGAAATCTATGACATGCAAACTAATTCTAGGGTTGCTACCGGTGAGGTAAATCATCAATCTAAATTATATAATTTTTTTGAATTTATTGAACTAGATTTTTCTTTACTGCTTACCCATGCTGATGAAAGCAGTAAAATATGGCACGAAAGTTTCGGGCATTTAAATTTCAGATATATGAAACAACTTAGAAAACAAGGATTGGTTGATGGTCTACCAGACATCCATTTCTCCAAAGGAATCTGTGAGGGTTGTGTTCTTGGAAAACACCCTCAAGAGAAATTCGACAGAGGAAAGACTCAGAGAGCTTCCTCTCCTTTAGATCTAATCCATAGTGACCTCATGGCCCCTTTTCCACATCCATCAATCAGAAAAACGAGGTACGTGCTCATTTTTGTTGATGATTTCTCACGTTTCACATGGATTTTCTTTCTCAGGCAAAAATTAGAGGTCTTTCAACACCTCAAAGATTTCAAAGCCCTGGTTGAGACACAGTCAGGAAAGAAAATCAAAGTCCTCTGAACTGATAATGGGGGAGAGTATGTCAACCATGAGATCCATAGTCTTTGTCATGAGGCAGGGATTCAGTTGCAACACACAGTTCTCTATACTCTGCATCAAAACAAAGTTGTTGAGCGGAAAAACAGATCTCTAAAAGAGATGTCATCTTGCATGCTACATGCAAAGTCACTTTCACAAATATTAAGGGTCGAAGCACTTAATTGTGCAACCTACATCCAAAATAGATCTCCCCATAGATATTTTAAGGATAAGACCCCCTATGAGGCTTGAAGCGACCTCAAACCGAAAGTGACCTAGTTTCGTATTTTCAATTCACGTGCTTGGGCCCGGATTCCCTATGAAAAGAGGAAGGCACTTGATCCATAGAGCACATAGTGTATTTTTGTTGGATACCCCGACTGTGTGAAGGGATATAGACTCATTGATATTTCCTCGGCTGACTCATCATTGAGTGTAGTGTCCAATTCGAGGAAAGTGTCTCGCATGTACCTCAACAACCGCATGCAGACACCTTTGTTCTTCCACCTGTCAAAGATGATGAGCATGCACATGCTGACTCTTATTCAGACGAGAGTTATGATTCAGAGGATTCTGATGATCTAGATACAGATTCAATACAGTCAGTTGCAGATTCAATGCATCCAAATTCATATGTAGAACCAGGGCAGAGGCCCAAGTGGGCCAAACTACTCTTCATGATGCAGGGGATCTTGTTGGTGATCCAACCTATACTAGGAGGACTCGATCTGATTTTGAGGAGCCTCCTCTTGCATTCACTGCCACTGAACCATTGCCACCAAGGCATCTTTTCTTGGTTCAGTCTTCAGATCCACAGTCTTATGGCAAGGCTACTGGAAATCCCTTTGGGGAATCCGCCATGCAGGAGGAGCACAACTCCGTCCTCAAGAACCAGACATGGGATTTGGTTCCCCTTCCTTATGGAAGGAAACTTGCCAGGTGCATATGGGTCTATAAGACCAAGAACGCAACATATGGACATATTAGTAGATACAAAGCTAGACTTGTTTCCAAAGGCTTTCAATAGATGCATGGCATTCACTATGATGATACCTTCGCTCCAATAGCGAAGATGGATTCCATACATTTGACACTTTCCATTTTGGTAGCCAAGGGATGGGAAGTCCATCAGATGGACGTGAAGAATGCATTTCTTCACAATGATCTCTCTGAGGAGATCTATATGGAGCAGCCCCAAGGATTTATTCAAAATGCATCTTTGGTATGCCAACTGAAGAAGTCTCTTTATGGCCTCAAGTAGGATCTGAGGGCATGGTATGCCAAGATGGACTCCTACCTGTTGTCATATAAATTTGTACATTGTAAGTCAGATCCAAATGTTTACATGCTCAGGATGACTGACACACTTCTACTCTTAGTTCTATATGTTGATGATTTGTTGATCACCGGTTCCTCGACTTCAACGATTGCTGCAGTTAAGAGGATTCTACATGACAGGTTCTTGATGATGAACATGGGTCCGCTACACTTCTTCCTTGGACTCGAGATTACTCAGAATGCATCAGGAATCAAAATGTCTCAGGCCAAGTATGCACAAGATCTCCTTGAGAGATTTCACATGACAGACTGCAAGTATGCTCCAACTCCTTTCCTATCAAGATTCAAACTTGAGGATGGCGGGGACACTCCACTGGTTGACAACACATTGTACCGATAGCTAGTGGGGAGCTTGTTGTATCTCACACACTCCATAACATACCTCTCCTATGCAATTGGCATAGTTTCCAGGTTCATGCAGGAGCTACATGAGCTACATTGGAAGGCTACAAAGCATATCCTTCGATACATATAGAGCACCATAAACTTTGGGATTCATTATGCAACATAATCTACATTGGATCTCATCAAGTTCACTGATTTTGACTGGGATGGCGATAGCATTGATCACAAGTCCACATCTGGTTACTCACTCAGTCTTGGTTCCAGGCCTATATGTTGGTCGAACAAGAAGCAGACTACTATTGCTCTATCTTCAGCTGAGGCATAGTACAAAGGGGTAGTTAACATAACCATTCAGGCTATGTGGCTACAACATTTTCTCATTGAGTTGGGCATTCAGTTTCATTGGTCAATTGCCATCTGGTGTGACAACCAGAGCACTCTGAAGTTCTGCATATATCCATTTTAGAGATAACAGGAAAATCACATTGAGATCCACATGCACTGCATATGGGACTTAGTACACGAGGGGATCATTGACCTGTAGTTCTGTCGTTCAACAAAATAGACCGCATAAATCTTCACCAAGACCTTCACTTAGCAGAAGTTCCATTCTCTGTGCAATCGTCTTGGAGTGAAGGACACATTTGCCTAACAACTGTCAGTTCTTCTTTTTACATACATTGTACCTTGAGGGGAGGTTTTCCCTCTTTCCTCAATTTATTTCGGTGTATATTTTGTATTTGGGTACCTAACATGGCCTTGTTGTCGGGACCCATTCTTTATTTTCACCATAGTGATGTTCAGGGAGGGTGTTGGAGTTACTTCACACACACCTAAGATTTATTTTTCCTAAGGTTTTTCCTATGTTTATTAGTCATTATTCAGTACACGAGGGGATCATTGACCTACAGTTCTGTCCTTCAGTAGAACAGACTACAAACATCTTCACCAAGACCTTCACTGAGCAGAAGTTCCATTCTCTGTGTAGTCATCTTGGAGTGAAGGACACAATTGCCTAGCAAATGTCAATTCTTCTTTTTACATACATTGTACCATGAGGG
>ML792967.1:114195-152879 GCA_009831015.1 Picea engelmannii | reverse complement strand
GGGTTCCCATGAGGTTTTTCCTCTTTCCTCACTTTATTTCAGTGTATCTTTTGTATTTGGGTACCTAACATGGCATCATTTCCGGGACCCATTCTTTATTTTCACCATAGTGATGTTCAAGGGGGTGTTGGATTTACTTCACACACACCTATGATTTTTTTTTCCTAAGTTTTTTCGATGTTTATTAGTCATTATTCAATCCCTATATTTTAGAAAGAATTTTCTTCTAGGGAGAATATTCTCTTCAGTTTTCGCTTCAGTTTGATCAGTTGAGTGGAGTCTAGATGCTACATTGGTATTGTCACCATGCATCATTGGGATTATCACCAGCTGATGTGCATTGTCCTTGGTATCATCACTAGAATAGTGCATTGGCCATGATTCCTCGATCTCCTCCTCACTTCACTCTGTTCGAGTCAGTTAACTGAAGACTGATAGACTAATTAACTCAGCTAGGTGGCAGTTCACTCCCGTAACTGCCCGAGAGACTATACTAGGTGGCAGTTTACTCTCATAACTGTTGGTGTGTGTCCAGATCACTCTAGACCACCAGTATGTCACATTGGCTTCTCATCCAATGCACATTGGTTGAGTTATATAGAGTATATCATGTGTAAATTATTCATTATTCATTCGGTTAATGATAATTCTTCCATTCTTTCTCTCTTGCTTCTTCTTTCTCAATTTCTCTTTGCAAATGTGTGTTATTTTCTAGCTAGATATATTCTGTGCAGGTTCAACACATTTAGTACAGGGAGTGTCGACTCGACTCGATGCAACAACATCGTTGTTCCTGAAGGAAAATTGATTTTGAATCGACTCAACTCAACTCGGGTTGAGTCAATTCAAACCGTCTTGACAAGTCATCATAAAGTCGACCCTACCATGCTATGGCATGAGAGCATGGGACACATTGGAGAAAAAATACTTTCAGCTATGCATAACAAAGTTATGGTCAAATATTTTCCTGAATTTAATTTAGAATTTGACTTTTGTGAACATTGTATATATGGAAAACAAAGTCGAGTGAGGCTCCTATCTGGAGCGACAAGGGAAAATGGGATTCTAGAGTTGCTTCATAGTGATGTATTCGACCTTGTTTCAGTGCTTTCACTTGGTGAATCCATGTATTATGTCTCCTTCATAGATGATTTTTCTAGGAAGACATGGATATATTTCCTGAGGAAGAAATAAGAGGTTTTCGAGAAATTCAAAGAGTTTAAATCTCTTGTAGAAAACCCGACAAATAAGAAAATCAAGGTGATGAGAATTGACAACGGTGGTGAACTCTGTGGAAAATAATTTGATCAGTTCTGCAAGCAATGTGGCATAACACGCCAAAATAACACACCATATACACCACAACAAAATGGAGTTTTTGAGAGAATGAATAGAACATTGATGGATAAGGCAAGGAGCATGTTGTGTGGTGCTGGGATCACACAAAAATTCTGGGCGGAGGCAGTCGACACTGAAAATTAACTATTGAATATGTCTCCTTTGTCTGCGCTAGTCAACACGACTCCACATGAGGTACGATCGGGTAAGAAGCCTTCTATTTCACATCTCAAAGTATTTGTCTATGATGCATTTGTACATGTTCCTAAGGAAAAGAGGAGCAAGCTGGACAAGAAGGAAGTCAAGTGTATTTTCATTGGATACAAAGAAGGAATGAAAGGATATAAGCTATGGGACAATGCATCAAGGAAAACAATGTACAGTTGAGATGTGGTCTTCAGAGAAGTTGGAAGTAAGTCTGAGCCCGAGGAAATTGTTTAGACCGAGAATAATCCCGAGACGGTGCGGTTTGAACTGAGGAATGAAGAATATGATTCAGGTGAGTCGACTAAATCATAAGAAGAGGTCGAACAACTGACCCCGGTTGCAAGGAGTTCATAACGAATAAGAAAAGAAGTCGAAAGATATACTCTGCATGAATTTCGTTTCACATTCATGTTAACTACCATCGATGATGAGCCCAAGTCAGTCAAGGAGGCAGTCAAATCAGTAGAGGGAAAACTCTAGAAGGATGCCATGATCAAAGAGATGGAATCCTTGCACAAAAATGAGACATGGGACTCAGTCAAATTATGTAGTGGAAGAAAATCTGTTGATAGAAAACGGGTATTCAAGAAGAAGATGAATGCAACAAGTAAAGTCGAGAAATTCAAAGCTCGACTAGTAGCGAAAGGATATTCCCAAGTCGAAGGAGTCGACTTTGGTGATATTTTTTCTCCTGTTGCAAAATTAACTTCCATTAGAGTCCTAATCTCTCTAGCTATAACATTTGATCTGGCAATAGAATAGATGGATGTAAAGACAATTTTTCTACATGGGGACCTTGAAGAGGAAATCTACATGAAATGACCTAAAGTGAAAGAAATATTTGGTGTGCAAACTGAAAAGATCTCTTTATGGTCTAAAGCAATCACCAAGGATGTGGTACCAAAATTTCAACACATACATCCTTAATTTTGGGTTTGTGAGAAGCAAAGTTGATCAATGCATATATTCCAAAGAAGAAGGTGGACATTTCATATATGTAGCATTGTATGTTGACGACATGTTGTTGATTGGAAAAAACATGGACGCTATAAAGGAGGTGAAGAAGAAACTATCCTCCAAGTTTGACATGAAGGATCTCGGTGCAATAAACTTCATTCTGAGAATGGATATTAAGAGAGATCAAACAACTAGAAAGCTCTAGTTGAACCAGATGAAGTATATTGAGACAATTTTGAAATGTTTCAACATGTAGGATTGCAAACCTATGAAGGTGCCAATTTCTGTGGGAGCAAGGCTAACTTCCAATCAATGTCCAAAGACACAAGATCATATATAGGACATGGAATTTGTTCATTATGCAAGTGTTGTTGGTAGTCTAATGCATGTGATGGTTTTCACTCGACTAGACATTGCCCATGCATTGGGAATGTTGAATAGATACATGTCGACACCTAGGAAGGAGCATTGGATAACTGCCAAGAGAGTATTCAGGTATTTGTGTGGCACAAAAGATTATGCTATATGCTACCAAGGGAAAATTGGAGGTGACAGTGAGTTAAATGTACATGGCTTTGTCGACGCTGACTGGGCTGGAGATCCTGATCAACAGAGGTCGACTAGTGGATATGTGTTCAAGATGTTGGGTGGATCAATCAACTAGATGAGTAAGAAATAGGCAGTCATAGCCTTGTCAACAACAAAAGATGAATACATGACAACCACTCATGGAAGAAAAGAAGAAGTATCGATTAAAAGGATGTGTTCAGGAATCAGGTTTGAGCAGAGAGCTATGGAGATAAGTTGTGACAGCCAAAGTGCAATATTTCTGGCAAAGAACCCAACTTATCATTCTAAGACTAAGCACATTCATGTACAATACCATTTCATGAGAGACATGGTGGAAAGAAATGAGGTGCTACCAGAGAAAGTAGACACATTGAAAAACATAACAGACTCTTTGATCAAATCTATGAGTGCTGTGAAGTTCTCTTGGTGCAGAGAGGCAATGGGAATTGATGCCCTGGGTCTATGAATGAGAGTTTAGAAGTATCCCCATTTCAACAAAGAAAACAACAAGTGGAATAATGTTGGGTTGTTATATTCTTTGCAGTGAAAGTCTAGTCGAGGTGGATCGACTGACAGCTGAAGCCGAAGGTTGATGTGGTTCGACTAGGTAAAGATGAAGTTGAAGGAATCAACAACAAGTCGAAGGTCGAGGTGGTTCAACTGGGTAAAGATGAAGTCAAAGACATCGAAAACAAGTTGAAGGTCGAGGTGGCTTGACCGGGTAAAGCCGAAGAGGTCAACCAACAAGAGGTCGACAAGCAGGAGTGTGGCAACCGACTGAAGACTGAATGAAGGCTGATTGGTATTCGACTGGTAATCCGACTTGGTAGTCGTCTGTAACATAATCCCAAGATTCACAGGATTTGTAGCTAATGATCTGCGCGTATATGTAACCATTTTTGGGCGCCTTTTCTTTAGGGTTTTTCCTGCTGTAAAGCCTATAAATAAGGCACATTGTAATGATGTAAGAAGCTAATCAAAGATGATCAATGAATCAATAATCGTAGAGGTTGTTGGTCATGTAGATGTACATCGAATTGGCTACATGGTTGTTCTTGTGTAAGCAAGAGGGTATGATGTCGATTGTGTCTTAGGTGTGGAATGCTATCCCCATTTTGTGGATAACTAAGGATATTATGTCTTGAGGCTCTCAGGTTGCAGTTATGGAGTGCCAAGAAGACTACATGGCAAACAATACCCTTTTGCACAGTTGGAAACCCCTCTCACCACCACAGATGGTCACATATTTCCAGATGGAATCCACCACATCGTCTGGCTTCCGAAAGGCAGTGGGCCTTGGTCCATGAGGTACAAGTCACTATTATGGTGAGCATCATTTCAATATTTAAGCCATTTGAGTATGTTGTATCTTAGATTCACTTTTCCTTGCTTGACCTTGGTGGTTGACATTGTGCTCTAGTAAGTGGTCTTCCTTGGACATGGGTTCACTACTAGGAACTCCCTTAAAGAGCCATCATACCATTTCTGGCCATACTTACCGCTTTCCATCATTATTTCCCCCTATTTCCTTATCTCTTGGGATTTTAGGGTGTATTGACCCAAGAAGGGGTTGTCCCTCATTCTATGGGAAGAAGGAGATGAATGCCCAGAGGGATTGATGTTGGGTAAAAGATAAAAGCCTTGTATGAGCCTTCCATATGCTTCGCCCAGGGATCACCCAAGAAAGCAGTGAAACACTTATCTTTGAGTAAAGGGGGACCTACAATATGATAAAGAATGCTTAAAGGGTTAGTTGAGTGATAGGAGGTCTCATCATGAGTCGACCTATCACATCCATGAATATCTAGTGGTATGACATTGCCATCATCTGGCCACCAAACTAGGGTAATGGTTCTCAGCTGCATGGTTGAGAGAAATGGGGTCTCATCACGAGCCAACCTTCTCATTTACACTAGGTCTTTGTGGTTGACATTGCCATCATCTGGACACCACGCTAGGGTAGTGAACTTCAACCTTTCCTTAAAATTATGAAAGAATAAAAGAATGGAAAATAATGGGCTTGGAAAAACTGCATTGCGGACAAAGGTACCACACAGCCTCTACAAAGGCACCTATGCATGAGACACTACAACCCCTTGTATGTCATGATCCCTATGCCCATTGAGTCTTGACCCTGACCACTTCACCCACTTTACATTTCTTAGAGAGGTATCTCTTGGAAACTCTTCTTGACCTAGGGCAATATGTACCCAATAGGACACCTCGTCAACCCTCCCGAACTCAAGCTTGACAAGTCGCATAATGTCTTTGAGTAATTAATTGTTTGATATAGTGATCTTTGATGCACATGCTTAGGTGGCTCATTTATTGAGTGGATTCACTTATCATGATGTTATGACTTGAGATCCTTGGAGGGCGTGCTCATGTCTTTGCAGGACCTAGTTGGTGGACAAATTTGGGAGAACAAGCCTAGCTTGGGCTTCCATGGGGCTACAAGCCCACAGGTTGGATGCCAAGGGTCCACATGCTAGATCACAAAGATGAAGTATTGAATACCTAGAAGATGATGTGAAAGACTTAGCCCATACCTCACATGCTAAACGATTTTCCCAAGAGGGGAAAAACGTCTTCGTTTTGAGCTTGACATCATGTTTGGGGGCTAGGGTTTGGTGGTGGTGTTACCACTCATTGACACATGGACGTTTTGAGGAGGATTAGGCCTTGTCCATGAGGATATTTCATAGATGCTTGACATGTGGAATTTGGAGTCCTACCATAGCTTCTACAACACCAATGACTTGCTCCAAGTGTCAAAACGTCCCCTAAAGGGGTGACATCCATGTAAAATTAGGGTTTTAGTTGTGCAAAAGTGAAATTTTAAGTGACTTTTTAATATTACTTTGATAAAGGGGGCAAGATTAGGGTTGTTGACAACTAGTCTTGTGGTTTACCCCTTAATATGTGGACAAGTCACCTTGGTGACATTTTGTATAAATAAGAGATCATAAGATCTCATTTGTACATAACTCTCCCTCTTGTGAGAAGAACTTGGATTGGAATTTTCGCTACACTTGGCTTCTTTTGTCTCTTGTGCACTTGTATCTTGATGAATGGTTGATGGATGAGTGAGGTGCTACCCTTGGATGAATGGTTTCTAGTTTTTATGGTGGATTGTCTTAGCATCTTTCTTGATTTTGGTATGGTCTTTTACTCTTATGCTATCATTGTTTCAAGTCAAGGATTTTTGTGCTAGGATCTAAGTGGGAAGTAAGAGCATTTACACCCCCACTCTACTCTTCATCATTTATTGCTTGAAGTTTATTGATGTTGCAAGGGTTTGTTTGAGGAAGTAAGAGGATTTACACCCCTCATTCTCAAACCCTAACTAGAGATACTTGCCTTGGGAAGTAAGAGGATTTACACCCCTAAGGAAGTAACATCTTTAGTTTATTTACTTGACTCCATTAACCCAATTTTTTTAAGGCACTAGTCATTTATTTTTGCATTGGAGATATAAAATCATTGCCTTGAAAAATGTGAAATTTTGTCTTTTGAAAGATCTCTTGCTTGGAGTTGGTTTGCCACATTGAGAGGAATCTTCCCCTACTAGGGCATCCCCTCTCTCCCACTACTTTAATTGATGTTGAAAACTTTAACCTACAAGGATTAGGGCTTCATAACCCTAGCTAATAAAACTCTTTTATCTCACAAACTAACCCTAAGAATTCTCTCTAACTTCACTCACCTAGTCTACTAACTAGGACACACTTTTTGGGCTAGTTCTTGACAATTTTCCATGGTTAATTTTTCTACTGCATTTCATTGAATGCTACAACAATAAGGATGCAATTTTATGCATAAAATACATGTTATAACAACTTTCTTTTTTCAGCCTCATAGTGCCATATTTAAGTCATAATTGATTGCCTAATTCACTAATAATATCATTGGTTAATCTTATGCTTTTACATGATGATTTATATGTCTTATTTGTTGATATAAATTGTCATCTTCTATTGCAAATTAGGGACAACAAGCTTAACTTGCTGATCCATACTAACATATATCATTGCAAGGTATCTTTCTTTGTGTCTCGGGCAGGTACAATCATCCAGAGAAGTACTACACCTTTGGGGAAACAATCACTTGACTTACAAGGAATCTCTTTTCACATCTCACTCCACTTAGACCCGAATTCTAGGGGTTTCAATTTCATCTCCATCCATATACATCTCATTCCCCCTAGGGTCACTGGGATCGCCTCCCTAGAGTGACCTAGTCACCCTTGAAGTGCGGGACCTACATTGAGGTGACATTGGGTGTATGATTTCATAGTTTTGGCACTTGTTTTTGTGGTTGGGTCGAGCTTTTCCCAACCTACAACTTGTGCTATAACATGGAACAAGGTTAGACATGTAATCTTTTATTCTGAATGAATAAGACAAGAGAGAAGAATGCTCAAGGAATGCTGGTTTTCCCAGTTTGAGTTTCCAGGGTAAAATCTTTGTGTATTGTGTGTTTTCTTTGTCATTTACTTTCTTGATTATATCTTTCTTCCTCTCTTCTACTAGGTTTAGCGTGGAAGTGTGTCTCATTTCCTAACACTAGGCTGAACCCCAACTGTAATTGTAAATATAAATGTACATATGTAAATAAGCTAGTGAGTTGTTTGTATCAAGTCTTGAAGTTAGTTTGTGTGCACATCCTATAGCGTGGTGATTGCACAAAGATTTTGCATAAATGAGAGAACACACACATTTCATAGTGTAGCGCACACTTGCGCAAGTGTGTGAGAATGGCATACCAAAGGAAGAGTGCACACATTCCATAGTTTCGTGCACATTGGATTAAGTGTGTGGTTTTGGGGCCAGAGAGCCTATGTATATATGTTTGTTTTCTGAGGCTGGAGAGCCTGCAAGATTATTAGGCTGGTGAGCTTGGATGAAAAATGCCAGTGCACATGTATTGTAAATGTAATCATCCTCAAGTTGTTAATATAATCACATCATTGCACGCGAGCTCAAATCAGACGAAAAGTGACGAGGGGCTAAAGCCCACGAAAAAGGGAAACAAGGGGAGCTTAAGTCAAGGGAATATTTTATTAATATTTCCAAAATTTTAATTTATGTATATTTACTTATCCTAAGTTCTCAAGGGATGGGAACGAGTCAACAAGTGGCTAAAATCTAGTCCTGAAGGTGAAAAGTGTCTAGTTATGACCATGCAAATATATTACTGAGCCATAGTGTATTTTGGGGGGATTATTCATTATTTTGATGATCCTTCAGTTGAGATCTCTTCTGGGAGGAATGATATTTGGTTGTAATTACTATCATTGTTGAAGGGAGTGCTAGGGAAATCCTGTGCATTGACGAAGAGGAGGGTTGTCAGGTCCGTAGTCAAAGAAGCAACTAGTTAGGCCCATAAGCATTTCACTCCAGGTGAGAGATTTGCTGTGTCGAAGAAGCAGGTTGTCAAGCCTATAAGCATTTCTCTCCAAGTGAGAGATTTGTTCTGTCGAAGAAGCGGGTTGTTAGGCCCGTAGTCATTTCTCTTCGGGTGAGAGATTTGTTGTGTCGAAGAAGCGGGTTGTCAGGCCCATAAGCATTTCTCTCCGAGTGAGAGGTTTGCTGTGAATATTTCCCTAGTGTGCTGGGCATTAGATACATGGCTCTGAGACTTTCTACCGGGCATGTTGCTGAATCCCTGGAAGGGAAGTGGGGTAGCCGAAGAAATGTTGAGCAGAGAAGGAGCACACTTCCTTGGGTGGGACAAACATGTGGGGAATGAGAGATTGTAGGCTAGTGGCTGCAGTGGCACCTCGGACTGAGCGTTTTGTTAAATTCCAGACCATAGATTGGCATTATGAACCCTTTTTCCCTATGGAGTTTATGCCCCAGTTCAGGGGTGACCTGTTGCTGAAAGATCATGAGTGACAGAGTCTATGGCTGGGAGGAACTTCTAAGTTACACACACAATTGGTGACTTTGCATTAAATATAAGTGTTTCTTATGAGCTTATTCTAATGATTGTACGCTTATTTTTTTTTATGGGTTATTTTCCTGTACAAAATTGCATATACATATTGTGGTCAATTATGTGTAATGTTACTGCTTATATGCGTTTTGTTTTCCTGTAAACTGTGACATATGTGGGTATGAAAATTATAAGTGTTTATGTTATCTAAATGTATAGTTAATTTGTACAATGTTGCTCCCTGTTATAATATGTTTAAGTATTAAATTTTGTGGTATGACTAGAAGATTCCAAGGCACGATATAATTCATCATGCGTACTGCGAAACAGTCCACACGCAAAAAGGTGATAGAATTTGCGTGCAGTATCATATTGATTGTGCGCAGTAGTATTATGTGGGTAGAGTAATTGCATGCACAATAGTTTATAAGTGCTCTGAAGGAATATGCACACAATAGATTTATGTTACTTATTCCACTACTATAATTGTATTAAAAGAAGTTTACTCGTGGAGAGAGACCCAACTTGGGCCTGGGTGTGGTTCCCTAAGGATTGTGCACATATATTCTAATACTACTTGTAACAGGGAGTGTTGTAAGTAGTATCCACACACTAAACATGTTTTAGTAGAATAGCCTAGCTTGGTGGTTAGGGATGTTACAAAGTGGTATCAGATCTTAGTTAGTTTTAGTAGCATAGCCTATCTTGGTGGTTGGGGATGTTACATAGTCTATGTGATACAAGTGGTTGATGGTCATGCCCAAGTAGCAAGGTCATTTCGGTGTCAGAAAACGATTGGGCTTCATAAGTGGTATGGGATGCTTGAGAGGAATGAAAAGTTTAGCCTCGTGACATACATTTGTGGGTGCATCAAGAAGAAGTTATGTAGCAAAGTTTGGTTCCAAGGCAAGGATAGCCTCATGCTTATTTATACTTCTATAAGACTATGGTGGTTGGCCAAGTCCACCCTTGTAAGACTAATATTGTAACATTATTTTTCTTATATATTGTATTGTGGTTTACTTTTGATGCGATGTTGCAAAGTGTTATGTTTTAATGGCTAAGTGGTAGACTTGCATTATTTGTGATGCTTAAGAGAAAATGGTTGGATGTTGCCTCCCTTGTTATACGTGGTTGTATAAATTCTAACATTAACTAGGCATATTTGGTTGGGTCTTGTTGGAGAAGAAATAATCTAGGTGCATTAGTCTTGGGTGACCAAGTCACTGGGATTTTTCTTGTTGATGTTGCACATCTAAAGGATGAAAAAATGAATTTTTTTGGGTATGAACTTTGGGGCCATGACAAGTGGTATCAAAACAATCCCACTATTTCTAAAGGAAGTAGGTGGTTTTTGAATGCTTGAAATATTGTTTAGTGAAGATAATAGTAAGGAAAGTTGGACATCTCATCCAACAACTCTTAATGGAACAAGTGCTATGTGGATGTTTGATCTGAAAATTAACTTGATCTAAAATTCAAGATCTTTTAACCATTGTTTGCATGTGAATTTTTAACTGTTAACCACCTTTGTAATGCAAAATTAAAGAACATTCATCAAGCACATGAGCACATCAACATGTAAGCAAACCATCCATGAACAAGAATTGGTAACGGAGTTCACCAGACCCTCTGGCTACGTCTCTGGGCCACTTTCCAAATGGGAAGGCCGATAGATTAAGTATTCAAATGCTTACAAAGTGAATTCTGAATTCTGTCTATCATATATAGTAACAGACTTCAACAACAACTGCAAGATGAAATTCTGAGACTTTTAAGTATGAACATGAATACCTTTCTGTGTATCCGAAAGATTCTGTGAGCACTTTTCTCTCTGGATGCTTGAATGCAAAAATTGAAGCTGGATCTGTAATCCTTGCGAAAAACCGAGACTTTTGAGTATAAACTCGATATATTTCAGAACTAGACTCAGAATGCCTTTCTTGGCACAATTCCCAAAATTTGCCTCTGATCTGTACAGTCCGTACGACCTTGGGATACATGCAAATATAGAACCACCTAGATCTATGTGAAAAAACACCTTGATTTGCATGCAAATCCACCTCAGGCTGCGTGCAAAACCACCTTGATCCACATGCAAAACCACCTCGATCACTGTGCAAAACCACCTTGGGTTGCATGCCAGTCTCTACCTGCATCAAAATCTCCCTCGGGATCCGTGCCCATGGATTATTTAAATAAGGAAAACAATGGTTTAAGGAGGTGCGAGCCATGGGCCACGTGCCCTCCAAAATCCCCCAAATCTCGGCAATTTTTAAAATTATTTTTCCACTTCTTGCCATGTCTCATGGCGGTGGCGCGTTGGTAGATATGGTGGTTAGGGGGGACAGAAGTCCCGGGGTCAAACCCACAGGCTTCTCCTCCCACTGCATATGTGATATGGTATATTTTGATATATGATATGGCATATAGTTTGAACTTTGGCGTGTTATAACATATGGTTTTGGCGCATTTATATGGTTGGTTTGTTTATCACATATGGTTGGATTTTGGTTATATTATATGGACTTTGGATATATGGCATGGTTTAATAACATTTAAATACCAAGGGGGGCTTCGGTGTTGGCAAGGTTGAGGGTTAAGCCCTTGACCACCCCTTTTTACCCAACCATGGGGTCATGGTGGCCTTTTCACAAGGTCTTGGGTTCAACTCCCATAGCCCCAAATTACATTTTTTTAAACCATTTTCAACCATTTTAACCATCTTTGACGAAACTTCAACTGCTGATATCTTCGTCATCTGGAGGCCGTTTTTCCCGAAACGAATGTCACCGAAAAGCTGCTGACGAGCTCTTCCACTTTGTAAGCTTTACTTTGCATTTTTAATACTTTAACTCTATCGAATTTTGAGATGATCCACCTGGATCAATGTCCTTCCCTAGTCTAGTTGTCGAAGTTAAATCTAGGAGGTGTGTTGGAAATAAGAAGGTTGTGATATGTTGGAGGTAGAGTGTGTGTGGATGAAGAGAGTGATGAAGAAATGTTGTAGGCCATGGTCAATTCAACAAAGTATTATCTGAATGTCCCATCATGACTTAGGTTGAACTTTGGTAGTGTGAAGGTGCACACAATAAGAATGTGAGATGTATTACAAGCCATCTTGGATTCAATGAAGTTGAGCTAAGATGGACATTGAAGAAGTGAATAGCCCATGGCGAGTGGTTGTGAGTGTTATCGGACTAATCGGTAGGTGCGGACACTAACTGATCTCCCTAGATCCACCTAGATCTAGAACAAAACACACCAGAACATGACGCTTTCCTTAAGTTTTAGATATTGAATTTACTAACTAAAGAGGGATGAGTGACATACCGTTTAAATGTCGCTTCCTCTCGCCATCACCATCCTAGCTCCATTCCGACGCTCATACAATGATGAACCTGCAAAAGAACACAACCAACCAAAGTGATAGCAATAACATTACTAAGTTAACTTGATGTGGAAGTGGGAAGTTTTAAATGCCAATCTACAAATCAACCAAGTTAACTTCTCCTGTACAGTGAGAAATGAAGAAGTAGAGAGACAGATAATTAACATCTTATTTTGGGGTATGAATTATTTGAGGAGTCATTTAAACTCGCTCCTCTCTGTTATTCAGGCTGCGCAACGAGAGGCTATTTATAGCGCCAGGGACTTGCAGATCCCAGATTTTGTGGATGTTTTGGAGAACAACAATGACTTAAGGTGGGGGAAGATGTAAAGTTTTTTACTAGAAGAATGCAGACACCTTCTCCCAAGTTCTTAAGGAGACGAAATTTGGGGTTGCTATGACACTCAAGAGTCGCACTAATTGGGAAAGTGGGCGCCTTGGGCATGCAAACTCTCCAAGGGGCTTGCCCAAGCATGAGGTGAAGGATGGGGCAGATGCAATCAAGAGAAGGGGCACGCCGACATGAGGAGCACACCAAGGTTGGGGTGCGTCGATCCCAAGGGATATGACGATTGATTGACACATAGGTTCGTTTGGGCACACTAGGTCTGCGAAGGGGTGTGACAATTCGTTTGGGTGTGATGGCTCACGAAGGGGCACCCAACACCCAAAGGACATGACAATTTGTGATGGTGACCTTTGCAGTCCTTATAAGAGAATAAGGGAGCACAACCAAGGAAGGCAGAGTTGCAAAACAAGGAGAACAAGATCAAATATGCAATTCTAAGGCAGACTTGGATGAAGAGAGGCGACCTCCTTCAAGGAGCCAAGTCACCCCACATGTGAGGACTTGTGCTGCCTTGAAGTGATTATGTGGATAGAGTTAGGGTGACCTTCTTTTGGGATGAGTTTGGGGAAGTCTTGTTGCAGTTTTGAGGGAGGCATGCTGTGAGACAGAATTGTAGGTCTGTGTGAAGTCTTGTGATAGAGAAGAGATGGTGAGTATGTGGTAGACACACATTTGGGGTGCTCCGTAGGAGTTGCGAAAGTTGTTACAATAGACGAGTCTTAGTGTGACGAATATGTGTATTAGTGTTTGGTGAGGCGAAGCGAGTCATGCGACTCTTCCAAAGTTGTAAATCGAGCCGGTAGTACTCATATTGTAACTATTTTATAATAATAATACTTAGTTGGGTGTTAGGCACATTTTGTGCCACCTACACTGTATATGTGTGTCTCTTGTTTGTTTTGCAAGTGTTCTCTTTGTTTCATGGATGTATGCTTAAATGACTAAGTGTTAAGACTGTTAACAAATTGTCTAAGTATACAAGAGAGTTGCATTAGAGTAGGAGTGTGACTTGCTCGTAGCCTAGAAAAGAGTATGGGAATGCTCTTGATGAAGAGGCGTAGTTCAAACAGAGTATTCTTGGTGTTACCAAACAACCAAGTGAGAAACGTTGTGGTGTTGCACGCCCTCAAGAGATGCACGATCGCAAGATTCAAGAAGGAAATTACAAGGACACAACACATACAAATTTGAAGAGCAACATGAACAAGAGAAAACAAAATCCATCTCTATTTTAAATAGAACACAAACAAGGAATTGAAAGAAATAATGTTTTTAATGACATGCATAATGAAAGAGCAAATATTTCAAGCAAGATGAAACTAAATAAATGAATATACTTATGCTAAAGAGGAGTAAAAAGTAACCTGCAATGTATCCTTCTAATGTTGCTTGTTGTTGTAATGTGTAATGTTGCTTGTTGTTGTAATGTGCGATGTCCCCACTTCATCTTCATTCAATCAAATTTTAATGGGATTGATGAGATGCCAAGTGAAAACACCTAAACCAAAGCAAGTGCAGTCAAGTCATAAATAACATAAACAACACATGTACCCTGACTCTCAAGGTCTAAAAGATAAATGTGTAAAATGAAAAACTTGAACAATATAAAACTAAACTCATTCCCATTGTAAATAGTACACAAACAAGGAACACAAATAAATAATCTTGTAACCAAACAATTTTAAACAAAGATATCACACAATTTTAAGGGAAAAAAAAGTACACGTGTTAAAAAAGAATTGAATGTAACTTATAGTGTACACTTAAAATGTTACACTACAATTTGTAAAGGTCCTCGCTTGAACTTATTCATTTATATAACTTATAATGTACACTTAAAATGTTACGTGATACTACATCCTGTTACATGATACTACAACATGTGGAGGTCCTCACTTCAACATATTCAATTTAACCACGGTGGGATTGAGAAGATGCCAACTAAAAACACCTCATCCAAAGTAATTGCAATTAAATAATGAAGCACATAAACATTGCATATGCCATAGGTCATAGTTGGTTTCCATGGATGACAATGATGATCCATTGGAGTGGTCTATGGGAAGTCAAGGACCGGTCATTATAGACTTGCAACAAAAGATCAATGAAGGGATTTGGAATGATCCAAATGCACTTGGCATTATCAAGCAAGTGAAGTTTGGTAAAGAAAGGAAGTTTAGCTAGAGCATGGTTACATATACTATGGTTATGGGTACCCAAGGTGGAAAACCTTTAGAGGAAACTATTGAAATGGCGCCATAATTTGTTGTGAGTTGGTCATCTCAATGAAGAGATTTGGAAGGATTCAAATGCACTTGGAATTATCAAGCAAGTGAAGTATGGTAAAGCAAGGAAGTTTAGATAGAGCATGGTTACATATATTATGGTCATGGGTACCCAAGGTGGAAAACCTTTAGAGGAAACTATTGAAATGGTGCCATAATTTGTTGTGAGTTGATCATCTAGGGAAACAAAGGACTTTGAATTTAATATAAATAGGTTTTTATTGGAGTGTATAAGGCAAGGTGTAGAGGAGTATGTTCAAAATTCTCTAGTTTGCCAACAAGACAATGTAGAAATTAGGACGAAGGCATGACCATTGGAACCTTTGCCCATTCTAGTGAGATTGTGGGTGAGTGTCTCCATAGACTTGATAACTTAGTTTCCATAGTCACAAGGTTATAATGGGACAATGGTAGTGGTAAACCATTTCTCCAAGTGCACGGCCTTCATTCCAATGAGGTGCCTGGGCCAAGCTAAGAAAGTTACTAAAATTTTCTTCAAGCATATTGTTAAGCATTGGGTCTTCCATTGAACATTTTATGGGACATGGATGCATGTTTAATAGGTCAGTTTTGGAAAAATTTCTTCAAAATCATCGGGACAAAGTTTATGATGAGTACGAGTTATCATTCATAGACTAATGGGAAAACTAAGTGCAATACTGGTCTTTTGGAGAACTTCCTTAGGCATTTTGTGTAGGAAAACTAGTCGAATTCATTGGATTTGTTAAATTCAATATAGTTCAATTACAACTTGAAGAAGAATTTAGTACAAGGGAATAACCCATTCAAGTTGGCCACCCAGTAGCAACAAATGACACCTCACATGGTGTTGAGAGGGTTTTATGGGAACAAGCCTTCAAAACTTGAATTCCTTAAGGGAAGACAAGATAGGGTGAATAGGGCTTGCATTTAGTTGACAAACACAACCAATCATATGAAGTTTTGGGTAGATCAAGGGAGAAGAGAGTTGGAGTTTCAAGTTAGGGACAAGGTCTTACTAAGGTTGAATAGGGAACTATTCAAGACTTTGGTGGGCATGTCTAGGTCTTTGTTGATGTGGTTAGAAGGGTTATTTGAGGTGATTGGCAATGTAGCCACTTTGGGTTTGCGGGTCCACAAGGGAAGAAACCCCCTTAATTCAAGGGAATCTGGTTAGGTTTTCTTCCACTTTATAAAGTGGATCTTCACGAAGTTGCAAAGAGATGATGGAGAGGAGTGTAATAACTCTTCTTGTTGAAACAAAAAGGGGTTTCATGAGATTTTCTAACACAGTAGTGTCATGATGAAAGGATTGGAAGTTTAGGGTTGTGCAACATGTACGAATTTGGCATGTTGATAGCTTCAACTAACGAAGAAATGGAACTTGCAGAAGGTAGGCCACATGTGCTTAAGGAGGAAGTTGTACAACTAAGTGTGGTCACAAGGCAGGATTAGCCTTGTGCTTATTTGTTCTTCTATAGGACTATGGTGGTTGACCAAGTTTGCTCAAGTGAAAGAATCAAATAGTAACATTATTTTAATAAATGTTCTAGTAACCGAGGTGGGCACTGACTATATTTTGTGTTATTGTTTACTTTTGGTGCGGGTTTTTGCAAAGTGTTATGTTTTAATGGCTAAGTGGTAGACTTGCATTATTTGTAATGCTTAGCAGACAATGGAAGGACATTGCCTACCTTGTTAGACTTGGTTGTATAACTTCTAACATTAATTGGGTATATTGGATTGGGGTCTATTGAAGAAGGCATATCTAGGTGTGGTCAATAGTCATTCTAAGGTGACCAAGTCATTGTGGTGTCACTTGCCAATGCCACATGTCTGCAGAATGAATAAACAAAATATTTTGAGCATGATCTTAAGGGTTGTGATAAATAACTACTCTCAAAATTTTGAAATGGAGTGATTCATTTGCTTCAAAATCAAGATGAATTACATGGAGCTTTAATATCATATGTGAATAGAACCTCTTACAAGTGTTTTTAGCTAGGATCTAAATATTAGTGCATTTGACTTAATGATGATTTGGTAGAATATTTATATAGTATTTGTGAAATAAGAGGCTAAACACTTGAAAATTTTAGGCAAACAATATACACCTCACATCAAAACAATTAATGTTGTATATATTGAGATATGTATCATATAATTTAATGGTGTTTAAAATCAAATAGTATATAAATCCACATAAATAACATTAAATACCATAATGTTGAGTAAATATTGATAGCCAATATTTCATGGCTTGGAATATCAATAAGAGAAGTAAGCAAGATTAGAAATTTTAAAACTACAAATTAATATAAGTGAATGAGTAGCACTATGAAAGCTCCACTTGTTTTTAAAAGAATGAAACCTTGGTTTTTTGTGCTGATCATGCTTTTTTTTTAAGATCTGAGCAGGATTAGATCCACTTGTTTTTAAAAGAATGAAACCTTGGTTTTTTGTGCTGATCATGCTTCCTTTTTTTTAAGATCTGAGCAGGATTACCTAGTTGAGTAATCTATAACTGAGCCTAATTACCTAGGTAAAATATATATTCAAATCCGCCGCTGTTGGTTAGGTTCAAATCCGATTGCCTGTTATTCAGGCTGCGCAGCGCGAGGCTATTTATGTTGAAGGCGCAACGGGATTCACAGTAGATGATGGCGGTGACTCATGGGGAGTCCGGGTAGGCGATCCAAACACCTAGTCTAAAAGAAAATTTCTGCCGAAGGCGCAACATGATTCACATGGGGAGTTTGGATAGGGTTTCCAAACCCCTGGTTTTAAGCCTGGATAAGGTGTCATCATATCGCTCTGTTATTTGAGCTGATTTTTCTCAAGAATTCGATCAAAATCCAGTTAAGATGAATGCAAATTTGTAATTTTATTTATAGCAAACTTTCTCGCGGGGATATGCGATTATCGGAGTGCCCCCTGGAGGATACAGTCGGTAGAGGAAACACCGGGAAGATAGCGTTCGGTAGTTTTCTAAAAGAACGGAGAAATATAAAATGGCCAATTGCATCGCCAAAAAGGTATTTTAAAGAGATGCAGTCTACACTTTTTTTAAGGAAAATTTCCCAATTATATATATATATATATATATATATATATATATATATATATATATATAATTTTGTGCTCATTACAATGGCGCAATAGTGCTAGAAAGTTGAACTTTCATCAGTGGCTGTCTTTCAACCAACTTGGGTTGAAAGTTTACATAGAGGAGAAGTGTAGAGAAGTTCATGCCACAGATGTTAGATGGCTCTAAGAGAGTTGTCGAGAATGAGGAGGGAGGAAATGAAGAATATGTGTGCCTATTGATTTATTTATCCAACTTTATATCTAGAAAGCCTATTAAGGATGGAGAATAGACTGATCTTAGAGTAGGGATAGAAAGAGGGGGCCTTCTTCTATCCAAAGATTGTATGAAATGATTTCGGCTGGTTTTTGAAGCGCTGCCTTTTATAGTTGATCAACGGAGTTGTTGTGCTCAGGATGAATATGTGTATAGCTGAGTTTTTTGAAGGTGGATTGTAGATATTTTATTCTATCTTTCCAGGTTAATAGAGAGACTACTTGTGGATCACCCCTACTGCTTAGCCACTCAATGATGATTCTGGAATCTCCAAGAATCTGGAGGGTATCTACATGAAGTTTAGAGGCCCCAGGCATCTAAAAGTTCTACCCTGATGTTGGTGCCCTGCCACAGTTGAAAGTCCACTTGCAGTAAGTACTTTGTGAGATTTTTATTAGACCTCCAACTCCACTCTAGAATCCGTTTGCTGATGCCGTGCCATCGAACTAACCTGTGATGGTAAATTCAAGTTCAAGTATCTGCTTTGATCTGTGTTGTGTTGTCTTATTGCCATGTGCGTCCATCCAGGAATAGTAATTACCAATAGGTTTAAAGGCAATTGCATTTGTCGATGGAGTCGTGTTTTCAAAAATCGTTGAGTTACTTATTAACCAGACAATCCAACAAATTAAAGGGGGGAAGTGGATATGTATGAGCTCTTTTTGTGTCCACGAAGTAAGGCAATCTTCAATCTTCAATTTTGCCAGAGATGCCGTCTACTTTTTCCAAGAAAAAATTATCTCAAATTTATATAGGGTATAAATTCCTTTACAATATGCTGCAACAAGATCAGTGTGAGGGCAATGGTGAACATTCCATTACAAGAAACAACAATGTTTCGAAGAAACTAACCAAGAAATGTAATAAGCAAGAGTGAAGGCGGGAAGAGAAACTAGCTAATACTTGCATAGCTGCCGTCTATCCACTAAAAAGTACATCCATCAAAATTCAAAGATATTAATAAAGGAGATGGGACTCTCTTTCCCACTATCCCAGTGGTAGACCAAAAGCCTCCCTACCACTTCATTTAGAGCCCTCTTAGAGAGGGCATCAACCTCTCTATTGTGAATTCTGGAAATGTGATGGAACCTGATATCGATGAAGTTTTTAGACAATTCCTGCGTTTGTTGTTTCCAACACTCAATATTGACTGAATGAAGCTTGCTTTTAAGATTTATCCAGTCAATAATAACTCTCGAGTCACCAAGGACTTGTAAGTGGTTGATTGACCATAAAGATGCCAGAGTGAGGGATGCCCATAAACCCATAAGTTCAACTTTTGTATTAGTTCCCGCTCCACAATTGATGAAGCACTTTGTGATCCTCGACGGATGAGTCTTGAAGATGCCTCCAACTCCACAACATAAGCCATTTGACTGAGCTGCACCGTCAAAGCATGCTAAAGTGTAACCTTCGGCATGATTAAACTCACATGCTTTGAAAGGGAAGATTTTAATAGTGGACGGCTGCCAGGAGAAAGAAGCCAAAATTCTGTGAACTACAACGAGAAGGGAGGGGGGGGGATCGTCAAAGAGCACTTTATTTCTTTCGATCCAAATCTGCCAGCAGGCATGGACAACCAAACAAACCGGAGCAGATTTTTCTGTGGACCACACATTGAAGCAATCCGAGACGGTGGAGCCATTCCAAAGTAAATTAAGAGAAAAATGCATAAGCAGGCGTTGCCAAACAACCTTCGTAAAATCACAATGGATAAGGATGTGATGAATGTCTTCAGAGGAGCGATTACAGAAATCGCAGATCCCAGGGCCTTCCCATCCTTTCTTCCGGAGCATCTCCCAGGTGAGGACTTTCTCTTTAGCAGAGAGCCAAATGAAAAATTTGCATTTGAGTGGAATCGACCACTTCCACAGTCGATGTAGCCAAGTGCTGTCAACGCCGAAGTCCAGCGGATGAAGGAGGGTGGTGTAAATATTTTTAACTGAGATGACTCCTGTGGCGTCTCCTCCAGCCCATAATAAAGAGCCCGACTCATCGTTGAGAGAGATACTGACGCTTATAAGAGCGACAGTATAGGAGTCCCAGTCGGTGGCATCCTGTTCTCTTAAGTTCAAATAGCCACTGCCCAGCCAGTTATCTGGAAGAGGGAGAGCACGGATCGGATTTCTCACCTGTGCCAAACACTGAAAATTAAAAGAATAAAGCTGAGATCTCAGATTTGGTGAGAGAATCGAATGTTCCTCTAGCCCGAGGATTTTGTCCTTGCCAATCAATATATCAGAACCCGATCCTGGCTTCCATCGAAGCCAATGAAGGATCACCGAAGAAGAAGAAATCAGACCCTTCCAAATAGAAGACGTCCGCTTCTGCAAAAGAGAAGGCTTTCGTAGCTAGGTGTGAAGAGGCAAGGATACCGGATATTTGTCAATAATAATGCGGTGCCAAATGTTGTCATGTGAGAGCGCTCTCCAAAATGAACTTGCCAGAAGGGTCGTGTTGAAGATGGAAAGATTTTTAAGCCCCCAACCCCCCGCCCTTAATGGCTTTGACAATAATTCCCAGCGGCACAGATGGAATCAGTGCTTACCAGTTTGACCACTCCACAGGAAATTGAAATTCATATTCAGGAGATGCCGTCTACTTGCAAAATGCTTTCAACTTTTTAAAATAATTAAACCAAAATGCAAAGGTTACTTCACATATTGTTACCTTCGATTATCCCCAGGTGACACTACAATCCAGTTTATTTTCAACGTATATGTTTTAATATTAAATTGAAGATTTCGAGGAAACGAGTGACACACTTAATTATAGGTTTTAATATTAAATGAAGATTTAAAAAAATTATATAGGTTTGAAGAATAAGATACAAATTATTTTATTTTAAAGTATTATATATAATGAAAATTTTCATAAATTCACATAAATTTATAATTATGTTATTTAAATTTATATTAAAAAAACACATACAATATATATAGATCAATATACATTATATATGAGTCTTTAGGGTTTTACATGTATTCATAATATTAGATAGGGTTTTTGGATAAAATTATGTATGGGTTTCCAAACATTCAACCTTTCTAGTGGACACTTCACCCATTATCAAGGCTCTTGTTTTATTATTAAGGCTCTTGTTTTAGGAGGATTAGGAAGGTTAAGGAAAGGAAATAATAAATTATTGAATTAACATTTGTGATCCAAAAATATTAAATTAATAAATTAAAGAGTTAGTTGGAGATTAAATTAAGGTGGTCGTTGAGATTAGGTAAAGGGATAAAAGAAGAGAAAGAAGTTAGTTAGATATTTGAAAAGAAATGAGATGACTAAGGCTTAAATAGTCAAAAACTAATATTGATTAAAGAATAGAATTAATAATAAATAATACTATTGATTACAGGAGATAAGTAATCATATAAATAATTTGATTAAAGGAGATAACTAAACATGTAAATAAATTGATTAAAGGAGATAAATAATCATATAAATAAATTGATTGGAGAATTATGGATCTACGAGTTTGACCTATGTAATATTT
The DNA here is from genome assembly GCA_009831015.1 of Picea engelmannii. Taxonomy (NCBI): domain Eukaryota; kingdom Viridiplantae; phylum Streptophyta; class Pinopsida; order Pinales; family Pinaceae; genus Picea; species Picea engelmannii. The sequence goes on along the minus strand of ML792967.1, from coordinate 131,003 downwards.
TCCATATGAGAAATGAATTTGGTAAACTCCTGGGCCAAGCGTAAAGGTTTAAAGAAATTTACAAATTTCACGCACAATTAGATTTGAACGTGTAACCTCCTAAGAGGAAACACATGTTCTTAACCATTAGGCCCACTCATAATCAATATGAAATTAATATATTTTCTTTTTAATATTATGTGAATATTTAAATAAACATACTGTAAGGTCTTCAACTAGAAGAGCGCAAACACCTTTGCCCAAGTCCTAAAGGAGACAAAACTTGGGGTTACTCTGACACCCAAGAGTCACACTAGTTGGGTAAGTGGGCGGCTTGGGCATGCAAATGTGCCAAGGGTCTTGCCCAAGCATGAGGCGAAGCATGGGGCAGATGGAACCAAGAGAAGGGGTGCACCAAAGAGGTTGGGGTATGTCAACATGAGGAACACACTAATGTTGGGGCGCACCGGTCCCAAGGGACATGACAGTTGATGAATGCACATATTCGTTTGGGCACACTAGGTTCATGAAGGGGCACGAAAATTTGTTTGGGCATGATGGTTTGTGAAGGGGAACGACACACCCAAAGGACACGACGATTTGCGATGATGAACTTTGGAGTCCATATAAGAGAACAAGGGAACACAACCAATGAAGGCATATTTGCACAACAAGGAGAGCAAGATCAAATCTATGATTCTGAGGATGACTTGGAAAAAGAGGGGCGAGCACCCTCAAGGATCTAGGTCGCTCCACATGGGAGGAATTGTGTTGCCTTGCGGTAATTTTGTGGACAAAGTTGGGGCTACATTCTCTTGGGCTGAGTTTGGGGAAGTCTTGTTGCAAGTATGAGGAAGGCATGTTATGAGACAGAACCACAAGTTTGTGTGAAGTCTTGTGACAGAGAAGAGACAATGAGTTTGTGATGGTCACATGTTTGGGATGCCCCACATGAGTTGCGGAAGTTGTTATGATAGATGAGTCTTGGTTTGAGGAATTTGTGTATGAGTGTCTTGGTGAGGTGATGAAAATCGTGTGACTCTGCCCAAGTTGTAAACCAAGCTAGTAGTGCTCATATTGTAATTGTTTTGTAATAATAAGACTTAGCCGAGTGTTAGGATTGTTTTGTGCCACCCATACTATATATGTTTGTCTCTTGTTTGTTTCGCAAGTGTTCTCTTTGTTTCATGGATGTATGCTTAAATGACTAAGTGTTAATATTGTTAACAAATTGTCTAAGTATATAAAAGAGTTGCAATAGAGAAGAAGTGTGACTCGCCCGTAGTCTAGAATGAAGTATGGGTATGCTTTAGGGGAAGAGGCGTAGTCTAGATGAAGTATCCTTGGTGTTTCCATGTAGCCAAGTGAGAAACGTCGCGGTGCCTCACGCCCTCTAGAGGTGCATGATCGTAAAATTCAAGCAGACACAATGTGGGGACGTGACAGATGGTATCATAGTTTGTTTGTCGTAGATTTTGAAGAAGGGTTGGTGAGCTCTTCACCCTATCTCAATGATAGATGGTATCAGAGAAAACTTTGAAGACAATTTGTTGTAAAGAGAGTTCAATGGGAATGTTTGCAGACTTGATGAACCATTCGGTGGGGCGAACTGGTTCATCATAGAGACTTTGCATCAAACTTACAACAAAGGGTTCAGTTGATAGTGCGATGGAAGGTTGATCTGGGTGCACACCTTATATAGATTGAGAGTAGACTTTGTGGTGAAATGAAGAACTTGGATAGGGTGGGTGGTCAAAAAACCCATCGCAGAGTTGATCACAGAGGAAGTTTGGATTCAGACTTGGTGAAGGTTTGATAAGGTGGACTGACCTTTCACAGAGACAGTTTGGGCACATACTTGGTTGGTTTGGTTTGCGATTGAAGTAAGTGCTACACATGTTGTGCACACCTTGAAGAGACTAGGTGCAAAATTCATTGGGTGAACCGAGCACTTGAGGAAGGTAGAAAAACACAGGAGTACTTGTCGCAGATCTAACCGTAGAAGTGATCGCATAAGTTATTGCAAAGGGTGATAGATGAAGTGATCCCAAAGAGGAGTAGTTATGGGTTGAAATAAGTGGAAGCACTTGGGTGAGTTGGATGACTTGATGCAAACTAGAGAAGCTTCACAACAAGGGAGTTGGTTGGGAACATTTTCATCATGACATCTTCGTGTCATGCATCATCGAGAAAAACGGTTGAGTCGAGCTGGGTTGTTGGACGAGTGGGTTGACCACAACCTTCATATGAGGTGAATATTCGTAGAGTTATGTAAGTCAGTTAACAGTAGTATGACTTGTCAGTCATGCAGTGTGTGTATGGTGCCTTGAAGTGGAAGTAGTCAAGGTGCGGAGATGGCAGGACATTGGAGATGAATTCAAGCGGTTGCATGAGAAGTTTGGGACTTGGACGAATTTCTGAAGTGGACTGATGGACTCAACTTTGTATTACAACGAAGGTGCTATGCAGGTTTGTGGAGCTGTGAATAGTGATTGAGGGGAGTTCATGTAGAGAGTCGATTTCTTGGGCAAGTGAAGGTCCATGAACACAGACGTGAACCATGGTTGCAACCAAGAATGTTGTTGGAAAGGTATGGTTAGTTTTGAGTTCTTTCATTTCCTAAGTGTTGCAGTGAGTTCTTTTAAGATAAATCACATGACTTAGTGGTTCAAGTGTAATCTGTTTTTGTGGTGAAAACCAACATACTTGGGGGTGTCTCAAGTGGTGAAAATTTGAAGAAGTCATGTAGCAGTTGGGACACCTTGACTTGGGTGAATGTGTAGAGAGCTCAAAGTGACCCACTTGGACGAGTTCTGTGGTGGACTTTGGCAAATTTGGATGCAATCATGGAGGTGGCTTGAGGAAGTTGCCAATTTCTTTGATGAGGTAGATTGTATAGGTTGTTGCGGTGAAGTAGGCAATAAGGGATGGATGTGTCGAGTTTATGAGGATGGATGAGGTACCATAGTGTGTTGGTGCCTCATCCAGATTTGTTGGGTCATGTGATGATTCGACAGTCATGACGATAGTGCCAGAGTTTGGATGCTTGTAGGAGGTGTAAGGAATTTCTGTTCTAGGAGATGGTTGAAGTAAAAAAAAAAGTCAACCAAGAATTGTTGGCAATCAATCTAAATGGGTAAAATGCAGACCACATGACTTGGGTAGTGTTCACTCTCCTTTGGTATGGGACATTGGATGAGGCAGAGAATACCTTCGTAACTTGCAAGTGATTGGGCGATGACTCAGAGATCCAGAGTGGATCATCGGTTGAGGCTGGCATAAGTATTGGTTCGAACATGCCTAAGGCATGGGAATTCTTCGAGGTGACTCATTCTACTTGGAGAAATTTGGAGAGTTCGTTGGGATGTTTGAGGAGTGTGAGTGCGTTAGCCACACTCATCATAGATGTTGAGTTGCAGAGAGTTGAATTGATGGGAAGGAGGTGAGTTGAGATTTACCTTAGTTTGGAGGATTGTATGGACAAGACGATTGTAGCATGAAGAGACTACTTGGATATGGACGTTTCTATGGTCTTGGTAAACATGGTTGTGGGTGAAGCCTAACCATTCCAAGGCATAGAGAGGTAGACACAACAACATGGATGGGTGGTGAAGTAATGGGGAAAATACAATCTAGATGTACAGTTCTTGGTGTAGATGGGATGCTTCATATATGACGATGGGTAGAATTAGAATAGGGAAGCTAGACTTGTGGACTTGATCATAGTTTGAGTCACAAGGGTAGAGTTGGTTGGACGTGCAGATGAACGGTTATTTCCATTGAATCTTCATATACTTGGATGCATTGTGGATTGTGTGTAGAATATTGGCTTACTGTGCCATGAGGTGGGAAATGGAGTCAAGTTGTTGCAGAGGATTTTGTTTTGGGGTGAATTCATAGTGCATTAAGGTGAGGGGTGACCTTGTCTTGGGATAAGGTTGTTGTGCGGATGGATTGAAGTGTGGAAATAAGTCAAAGTATGGATGCACCAATAGGTTCAAAGTGTAACACTTAGACATTATGGAGTATCTCCTTGATGAAGATTGGACAATGGTAACAGTAGTGAGGAAAGGGTGGACAATTGCCTTAGTCTTTAGAATTGGATTGAGTGACAAAGATGTGACAGAACTAAGTTGAGGATTGAGGAAGTGCATTCTCATGATTTGGGCATGCAGATTGAATTAGCTACCCAATCAACCCAAGGCATGGGGCAATTCAATCTGTGGAGACATGGCATAGTTGGTTAAAGTATGGGTGCAACAGTTAGTTCACGAGAGTTCAACACTTAGACATTTTTCATGAGGTTGCAACAACGGTTGAGGAAACAACAACAAGACAGAGTGTGATCGTCGCAGTAGGACAATGGAAACTTGGGAATTGCAGACATAGTTGGGGAGAAGACGCCCTTCCATTGTAGTAGATAGATTGGTTGCAAACAACTTTGGGCAGAGGGCAGTGTGGATGGTTGCACATTTTGCAGATGATTGCAGTATGAGTTGGAAACTTGAGGTTTTGTAATGTCCTCAATAGGAATATGATAGAAGAGTGATGGTTTGTTGTTCTTTTATGTGTAGTTGGTTATATATTTAGTTGAGCACATTCATGACAAATGTGGACTGTTGTAATTTAATCTCTACAATATGGTAATTTCTTCAAACACATCACAAACATTCAAATGCTCAAAAATATGGAAAAGACCTCATGGCATTATTATTATGGGTGGAATTTAATACAAAGAAACAACAGAGTTTTGGTGGTTGCTATAGTAGTTGTAAAAAAATTACCAACACTACAAAATACAAGAAAAACCTAATGTAAATGCCAAAGTTTTATCCAAGAGGTGCTCCCAAACTGACCCAATCCCTCCCTAACTTCACACGATCTACTCCAGTACTATCTTTTCTGCAAATGGCCTTCCAAACCCTCAAGGATATGACTAAAAGTGACTGCTAAATCCACAAAAACCTCTTACAGAGATCCCCACGGGACAAGGCTCACTACAAGGAAAAGACCCTCTAGCGGAGGTTTTTACGGACGCCCTATAAAAATATCCCAACAATCCATTTATAGCGGATGATACTAACGAAGGTGAGCGACCGAAGGTTTTAGTAGATGTTTTTACATAGGTGCTTTTATAAGTACATAATGCACCGGTGCATTTTTGACAACACGTGCATCGGTGCCCTTAAAACTAAGACACTGTAGCAGGGTTATTTCAAATAAAGAACAATATTATCCGGTGTGCTACGGAAATAAGGATGCACCGAGAAATAATGACGCATTGTAATAGAGTTCTTTTAAAAATACACGGTACACAACATAACAATGGAAGCACCAGTGTGCTATTAGTAGAGCGCATCGTCATATGGTTAAATAAAAAATATTTACTCAACAATGTAGGATTGTGTCAAAAAAAATAAACCTGTGCCCTCCATTGTAACATGTGCACCGGTGCGCACCAGTGCTACAATATGGAGCACCGTGTTAGGGTTAATTTCCAAATTTAGGTGGTGCGCTCTATAAACCCAAGCATACCGGGGCATATATTATTATACTGCACTGTATCATTCTTAAACAAACATTTTCGCACTATTGTAGTTTTTCAAAAAAATAAAAGGCGGTACACTATGGAGTCGTATATGCACCGATGCACACACACACACAGTGCTAGGTTTTTTTTTTTTAAATATATAATCGGTGTACTCATTAAACATGTAGGGCCCGGTGTGATTGTGAATCGAGCGCACTTGAACAAACTTTTATTAAAAACAATTACCGACGGTAAAAATAATTTTTACCATTCTCAGTGTTGTAGAGCTCAAAAGTGTTGGTGCAACCTTTTCCTATCTGAAGCAACCTTCCATCGGTGCTTTCCTTGGTTGCGTTCTTTTCCTCTATTGTTGGGTGTGTGAATTTCAAATTTTGCGAAACAGTGGGAAAATTTAGTTTTTTTTAGTACGTCACAACCATGCCTCCCCGATGACAAAATGTCCAGGTAATCTCCTTGTTTCTTCTCACCAGTTTAAAATTTAAAATTGAGTGAAATTTTAAGTGTTAAAAAAAAACAAAAAAAAAACAACATGGTGCGTTCGAGGCTCTCGGCTTGCATTATGTATGGTGCGACCTGTAAATTTACAGGGCACACCACATACCTTGTTACATTTCTCGGTGGTGTGTTGGTAAACATAAACGTACCGACGCGTCCGTTTAACGATGCATCGAAGAAAATCATTTAACTGGTGGGGGGGTGCATCAAAGTAAAGATAACGCACTGGTGCAGTAAAGTACATAGCACACCTCCCTTATTAGATATATTTTACGTAGTGTGTTGGTAAACATGCACACCAGTGATGCAGGAGCATCGCTCCAACTCAACAACGCGTCATCTATCCAACACATCAAAGCACATTGAAGGAGGGGAGAGGCGCCAACCCTCTCATTTTGCCCTCATTTTTAAATTTCAAATGTAATATTTAATGAAATTAAATATTGTAAGGCTGGAAGAGTTGAGTTGATGCCTTTGTATAGGCTATAGATACGGTCACCTTTAATGGCTGACAACCTGATGGGATGTAGATACGATTCAGACTAGATGGCCATTGAATGTAATTCAATGTAATTAATGAGAGTTAGGTTAGTTGGAGGGAGAGCTCGAGGAGCCCCTCTTTTGAAAAATCTCATTGTATCAAAATTCATTAGATCTAGCAGGAAGAGTAGATGAGCAAGTAGAGAGCCCAAGAGAGGAGAGAAGAGCCGAGACTCTATTGCAGTTTGATCTTGCACATATTGTAATTGACACTCTGATCTTAATACAAAGGAACATATTTCCCTGTTTATCAATTCCTGTGTGGTGAATATTTGTATATGAATGCATTTGAAGGTTACTTGTGTGTTTATGCGTTCGTATATGCTGTAGGTGTATGTGTTAGTTTTCATTTGCATGGTGAGGATATAATTTCTCTATCTGTGAGTTTTTTTAAATCATTCTAGGTTCTTTAGGCTACATGCAAGGAGTGCATGACAGAGTATTGGAAACTCTGTGAGCCAATGCAAGGAGTGCGTATCTGAACTCTTATTCGAGTTCAGGAGAGAACGTGCTAGGAGGGTATACCATAACATTTACAGACTCAAGAGAATCCTCAAGGATGTTGAATACCTTGGAAGAGAGATTGTGCAGAAGAGGCACAGAGAGACACAAAGAGACAGGGTTACTAAATACCCTGGAGGAAAGTCTGCACAGGAGTAAGCGTAGCACAGATTTATTGAGGACTTTGTAGAGCTCTGCCAGGAGGGAATTGAACAGGTGCAAGTGTGCACAAGTGAACTCTGTTTCGAGTTCTGAGAAGAGAAGTGTCAAGGAGAAGAAACTCACAAATTTGTTGAACACTTTGTAAGCTCAACAAGGAGTGCTTGAGCAGAAGTTTCCAAGAGGGCACATGTATCCCTTCTAGGAACAAAAGGGATAGATACCTTTGAGGTCCGAGCAATTGAAGCTCATGTGAACCGGAGTTGCTAAATACTTTGGAGGAAGACTTTTGCAAGGAGTGCACCAAGCCAACACTTAGACAAGTGTTGCAAGAAGCCGTTTGAAAGACTTCATCGAGCGCAAGGAGAGCACGAAGGAGTGAACTTGTTTCAATTTAAAAAATCTCAAGAGGAAGAGCATCAGGTTGCTAGGAGGGCACCAAGAAATCCCTTGAAGGAGAAAAGGGCTGACACCCTTAAAGGGTTGAGTGAGTTTTGGAAGCTCAAGAGAGACAATGTTGTTTCGCACAAAATCTAAACAGATAATGCAAAGGCCGAGGACTATCCAAGAACAGGACAGGAGGAAAGCACTAGGGGTGCGTCAAAGGTAAATTGTTCTGAATTTTACAAGCTCAAGAGGAAGAGCATTGGGTCGCCAGGAGGGCACAAGGATCCCTTTGGAGGAAGCAAAGGGAAGAACCCCTTAAAAGACTGAGCAATTTTGAGAAGCTTAGGAGGAGTAGTGCAAAGTTGCACGTAGAGCACAAGGGCCAAGATTAAACTTCATTGCCAAGCTCAGGAGGAAAAGCACTATCGAGACCCAAAAATCAGGCTCGCAGGAGGAATCTCAAAGGCCGCAACCTTTGTTACTTAGAAATTTTCCCAATTTTGGGAGGAAGTCAAAACTTAAGTGGAGGAGCTATAACAACCGTCAAACCTGCTGTCGAAAGAAATATGGACCATCAAAACAGAGTACAGGATGAAGGAGGAGTGTGCACAGAGAGGAGGAACATATCCTAGCCATTGGATCTAGGCGTAAAGGACCAAAAACCGTTGGATCCAGACGTAAGCACACAAAACTTAATCCCTTTTTCAGTGCAAAGGAGAGCAGGATAACATAAGTCCCAAAGTCTCGAAGCTAGTCGAGACCGTCCATCGTAAAGGTTGACAAGTGGCAACAGATTTGGAAGTTCAGAGTGAAGGCACTCTGGAATATTCCAGGCGAGTAGCGGGTGAAACTACCGAAGCTCTGAAGAGCGGAGTGGATCCTGACCGTTGATCATCAGGAGGGATGTGGCAGTAGATCCGAGGGTTTGCAGGAAATAACTACAGAAAGATTGGTGTGGAGTAAAGTGAAATCTTCGCGAAGTTGTGAAGGGTGGAGAATATCTGGGTCGTTGGATCTAGAAGGACACGTGTTGGAGGATTATCCTTTTCGGAATCCCGATAGTCCAGGGAAAATAGAGAAGTAAAACGTTTAGGTTGTCGAAGTCATAGGGACCCGAAGAGATCTACACTGTCCATCAGCTGGGACGCGTGTCGTTGGATCTAAGACTCTGGAGGAGGAGCACTTCAGAGGAGCCGAGGCATGGAGCATGGAAGTTAGCCAAAGCTCTGAAGAGCGAAGCTCATCATGACCGTCCGATTGGGTGGACAGGTGTCACCAGATCCAAAAACGTCGGGGGTCGAGCACTCTGGAGAAGTGTGTAGCGTCGAGTGAGATTTCCCTGAGGGTAGAAGGCCGGAACTCATCTGAGCCATCCAAAGGGGTAGACACATGGCGAGATATCCTGTGTCACAGAGGAAATAATTTCGGAGGCCTGGTGTATTGGAAGAGCAAGCATGGGGAAGGAGCACGTGGCACTCGATATGAGGCTTCGGGAGTGAAGCATTTCGGGAGAGTAAGGTGTCGGAGCATTCGAAACACTCGAACGCCGAAATACGAAGCGGATATCAGCCGTTGGCTATGGGAGAGATAAGGATCATTGATCGTCCGGGAGAATTCAGGATTCATGTTTCGGCAGAAACGGTGAAGCCATTGTTAAAAGGGCCGAAGCCCGAAACTCTGAAGCGCTGAGGAGATTAAGCCCCGGGTCATAGCCCGTGGTCGCATGGGGGAAAGGGCCTAGCCCGGAGAGCTAGCGCTTGTTTTTTTATTCAAATTTCCAAATAGGGAGTAAGGGCTCAACTGGAGCCTATGGGTCTCACAGGATCTACGCTTAAGAGAAAAAGGAGCATGTGTGAAGTAATTTTGGGTTCCAGCAGGGGCCTGAAGAGCCAATTCGGCTCAGTTTTGTGAAGATCCTTGACCGGTAGGTCGCAGAACCCACAGGAGGGGAGAGGGGGCTGCATCAACCAGGGAATTCATGTTTACCAAACGCACCGCTGAGAAATGTAACATTGTGTTGTAGTGCAACCAGTAATGTTTTTGGTGGTACCATGCGCGGTGCGATAGTAATGACCAGAACACACCATTATAAAGTTCCATACTCAAAAATTTGTTAAAGTTTATCTTACGGTGCGATTATTTTATTACACACACCAGTGCGTGTAGGGAACGTATACGCACCACATTTTTTTGCTAATTTTAAATAATTGTTTATCTGCTTTAAAATTTTAATTTGTTTATTGGCTTAAGCGGTGCGTATGATAAACGTACTGCACCAAGGCGTATTGTTTGTAGTGTAAGTCCCATGTGCGGTACCTTTTTCCAATGCATTGCATAACACAGTAGAACATTTTTGTCTGGTGCGTTAGTTTACATTGATGCACTAGTCACGGTGCTCACAATATATATGGGCGCATCGCGAATGATGCGTGACTGTTTTTTTGGCGCACTGTTAATGCAATTATCTTATTTTTTGAAGGAAGTTATTTTTCTGTATTTATAGATAAATTTACCATTTAGTATATATATTTTTAATGTTTTATGTATGAGTGAGGCTGGTGTATTTCATAAGTTAATCATGCAGAGACGTGAGCGAAGAGAGAAAAAACAACATGTGCAGAGGGTGGACCTGTACAATGTTGTACGGGAATGGGAGGCGAGGGAGAGGGATTTGTACTCTCGCCCTATTACTCCAGTGACTCATTCTCTCTTGAGGGATGTAGGCCTCCTTAAGTACTATGAGGAGGCTACATCCCTTAAGGGGAAATCCAGGTTGCTGGTGCATCTAATCCGTCGATGGGATGTCCATCGACAGACTTTCCATGTGGGTCTAGATCAGTGGTACCATCCCACTTAGGAGGATGTTTACTTTATCACCGGGATATCCAGGAGAGGGGGGAATTTTCCCCAGTTCCCATATGTCCCAGTAGGTGTTGCCGCTGAGATTCAACTCATGTAATCTCAACGATATATTGGGGTTGAGGTACTATCCCCAACATATTTTTAGTTGTCTGGTGGAAAACTAAAAATCACTTCTTTCGGTGTAGAGGAGGTTAGGTGCCTCTCACTCTTAGTGACTACCATAGCCCATTTTACTAGTGATGGGAAACACATTAGCTGCCCTTTTTTGTCTTATGTTGATTCGTTGGTACAATGACCACGATGTATCAAATGGTCTGTTATTTTTTTACGACAGGTTTGTATAGCGGTGGACAAATGTTAGGCTATGATACGTGGGAGGTCGAACTTCCCATTTGCCTCATAGCTGTTTTGCTTATTTTTTGAGAGGTTTCCAAAGACGAGGCCGAATTTTGCCCGTCAGCCTCCTAGGTCGAGGACTCATGTGTGGATGGGCATGTGGGGGGAGATGATGCCCAAGAGGGGCCAGACATAGTTTCCAGCCATGATTGTGCCATACACACTAGGGCTACTAAGCAGTGCGACAGATCACACTTTCGTCATGGCGTTGTGTCCTTATGTGGGTTTGGATTGGCGAGGATGTTTGAACATCCTCTTCACATCATATGAGCTACCAAATGATAGAGGTAATATTAGTGTTTTGTTTAAATTAATATAGTTTCATTTTATTATCTTACTTAATTAGAATAAAATTAATTCTAACACATTCTTTAACTTGTTTTATTAATTTTTTTAATGAATTAACTGTGTAATTATTGTTCTGTACTATATATATATATATATATATATATATTGCATATATTGACACTTTCATTGGGGACATGCCTCCTCCCCCAGCAGATGACGATGAGGAGATGATGCCTGAGGCCACGGCTGGTCAGGGTCCTCGGGTGCAGATACCCAACGACATGCGTCGTAGGATCGATACCAGATTCAGGTTGGAGTTGGGAGACCGACTCTCTGCACTTTTGATTGAGGTGGGAGTCCGCCCTTCCCTGATGCAAGACATTAGGGTAGATCCTACACTCTTAGAGCTTTGGAGGGAGATGTCATGTGATTTGATACCTCTTATGCGTCACATCGTCGTAGCTTCCAGGCTACTAGAAGCAAGGAGGGCTCTTGATGATAGGCACAACTCTTCTTCTAGTACGACCCGTTTCATATGAAATTCACACCGATGCTTTTATGTAATCAACTAGCACTAGTTTCAATATTCTTTTAATACCACAAAATTATATGAAAAATTTGGCCATCGGTGCGTTAATATTATACAAAGCACCGATGCGTATGTGTTATTGATACACATCGATGCTATTGTGTTATTGATAAGCACCAGACCTTGTTTTTTACAGAAACACACCGATGCTTTCGATTTGTAATCCACGAGGGGGGCGGGGGGTGTTCCCTATAACGCACTAGTGCATATTATTTCATACAACATCGATGCCTTCTTATTAATAACCCATTGATGCGTTCTATGAAGAAAGCCTCGATGCCTAATTATTTTTAACTCTCCCGATGCGTTTTGTTGTTAAAACCTCGATGCTTATAAAATAAATGCTCCAGTGCTTAGTTATTTTTAACTCTTCCGGTGCGTTTTGTTGTTAAATCCCCAATGCTTAAATATTTTACTATCCCGGTGCTTTAATATTTTACTGCCTCGATGCTTGACTTTAAGTGAACTGCACCGGTGTTGTAGGTGTATGTATGCATCGGTTCTTGTGCCTTATACAAACACATCGATTTGTAAACATCCGCTAACACCTCCGATCGTCCATATTTTTTAAGTTATAATAAACTTCCATTATAGTATCTTAAAAAATATCCACTATCGATAATAGATGTTGTAGCAGATGTTTTTTTGCCAATTTTGTAACACTAGAAACCTCTGCTAAAATGTATTTTCCTTGTAGTGGATAGGCACCATGCGGGGCCTCGCGGGAATACTAGCATTCAACTAGTGAGGATGCCTTTAGAAACCCTCCTACAACAATCTCGAGTCCGCAAAGATCCTTGTAGGACAAGCCTGAGAAACTAGCAGGGCCTCTCAGGACCCTCGTCTTCAATTAGCGAGGATGTCGTTGACAAAATTATCAAAACTCTCCCGTACTTGCAAAAACTGGGATTGACCTCCTCTGACAAGTTTTGTACAATATTCTGCGCAAGCTGACCTTTCTCCTACTGAAAACCAAATCCCAAAATTGAAGCTCCAATGGAAATCCTGGTTGGATTCCCCTCTTTTCTAGCTAGGGTTGATATTGCACCACCAAAACCAAACGAATAGTGGAAAGGTTTTTCTAAATCCTAATGAAACAATGGCTCCAAGAGCACTTCCAAACTGAGAGATCAAATCATAATGTCCAAGTGAAGAGCTACTCCTCCTTTTATCCTTCTTCCTTGCCTTCTAAAACTTTAAATTTTTTGACTAAATCAAATATAACTTCTAGAACTTTCCCCTTTTTGACTAAATCAAACCCTAACCTTATTTTCCCTTCAATTTTCACTTTAAGATTGAAAGTCACTTTAATAATGGTTAAGTAACTTATTAATCTAAAGTTACTTTATTTCCTTAATGTCACTTTAAATACATAACATCTCCTAACTAAGTGACATTAAATAACCCATTTTGAATTCTTTTTTCTTTACTGAAGAGCCACTGGAGTCATTTCCACTGCCAAATAGGGGAATACAAAAATGAGGACATGACAGGTTTCCACTTTGCAAGGAAACTTGGGGTTTTCAATTTGGCAGAATTTGGTGTTTTCAACAGACTTAGTTGCGACGGGGGCACGAGTTCAGGCAAAGACTTGGAGATCTCAGATTTTGTGGATGTTTCCGAGAACAACAACGATTTGAGGTGGGGGAGGATGTAAAGTGTTTTACTAGAAGAATGTGGACACCTTTTCCCAAGTCCTCAAGGAGACGAAACTTGGGGTTGGTATGGCACCCAAGAGTCGCACTAGTTGGGAAAGTGGGTGCCTTGGGCATGCAAACTTGCCAAGGGGCTTGCCCAAGCATGAGGTGAAGCATGGGGCAGACGCAATTCCAAGAGAGGGGGCATATTGACATGAGGAAACCAAGGTTGGGGTGCATCGGTCCTAAGGGACATGATGATTGATGGGCACATAGGTTCGTTTAGGTGCACTGGGTCCGCGAAGGGGTGTGACAATTCGTTTGGGCGTGATGGTTCACAAAGGGGCACAAAACACCCAAAGGACATGACAATTCGTGATGGTGACCTTTGGAGTCCATATAAGAGAACAAGGGGGCACAACCAAGGAAGACAAATTTTCACAACAAGGAGAGCAAGATCAACTCCGCAATTCTGAGGAAGACTTGGATGAAGAGGGGTGACCTCCCTTAAGGAGCCAATTCGCCCCACTTGGGAGGACTTGTGTTGCCTTGAAGTGATTCTATGGATAGAGTTAGGGAAACCTTCTTTTGGGATTAGTTTGGGGAAGTATTGTTGCAGTTCTGAGGGAGGCATGCTGTGAAACAAAATTGTAGGTCTGTGTGAAGTCTTGTGATAGAGAAGAGACATTGAGTATGTGGTGGACACACATTTGGGGTGCTCCGTAGGAGTTGAAAAGTTGTTACAAGAGAAGAGTCTTGGTGTGATGAATCTATGTATTAGTGTCTTGGTGAGGCGAGGCAAGTCATGTGACTCTTCCCAAGTTGTAAACCGAGCTGATAGTACTCATATTGTAACTATTTTATAATAATAATAATTAGTTGGGTGTTAGGCACATTTTGTGCCACCCACACTATATATGTGTGTCTCTTGTTTGTTTTGCAAGTGTTCTCTTTGTTTTATGGATGCATGCTTAAATGATTAAGTGTTAAGACTGTTAACAAATTATCTAAATATACAAGAGAATTTCACTAGAGTAGGAGTGTGACTCGCTCGTAGCCTAGAACAACGTATGGGTATGCTCTCAATGAAGAGGCGTAGACCGGACAAAGTATTCTTGGTGTTACCAAGCAGCCAAATGAGAAATGTCGAGGTGTCGCACACCCTCAAAAGTTGCACGATCGCAAGATTAAGGAAGGAAACTGTGGATACATGACACATACAAATTTGAAGAACAACATGAACAATATAAAACAAAATCCATCTCTATTTTAACTAGAACACAAACAAAGAATTGAAAGAAATAATATTTTTAATGACATGCATAATGAAAGAGCAAATATTTCAAACAAAATGAAGCTAAATAAATAAATGTACTTGTGTAAAAAAGGAGTAAAAATAACCTGTAATGTATCCTTAGAATGTTGCTTGATGTTGTAATGTGCGATGTCCCCACTTCATCTTCATTCAATCAAATTGTAATGAGATTAATGAGATGCCAAGTGAAAACACCAAAACCAAAGCAAGTGCAATCAAGTCATAGATAACATAAACAACACATATGCCCTAACCTTCAAAGTCTAAAAGATAAATGTGCAAAATGAAAAACATAAAGAATAAAAAACTAAACTCATTCCCATTCTAAATATTACACAAACGAGGAACACAAAGAAATAATCTTGTAAAAAACACACAACCAAACAATTTTAAGCAAACAAATGTATAAAAAAAATGAAAAAAAATTTGAATGTAACTTATAGTGTACACTTAAAATGTTACACTACAATTTGGGATGGTCCTCACTTGAACTTATTCATTTATATAACTTATAATGTACACTTAAAATGTTACGTGATACTACACTTTGTTACATGATATTGTTACATGATACTAGAGCGTGTGGAGGTCCTCACTTCAACTTATTCAATTTAACCACGGTGGGATTAATAAGATGCCAACTAAAAACACCTCATCCAAAGTAATTGCAATTAAATCATGAAGCACATAAACATTGCATATGCCATAAACATCAAGGTCAAATAGATAAATGTGCAAAATGCATCAACTTTAAGAAAGCTCGGGAATGGACGTAGGGTCATCAAAGTATGCACAAGCATATATGTGCCCAAGGGTACACAAAGTGTATAGGATAAAAACAATGGTGACAGAAAGAGGCATTGATTTGATTTAAATCTATGAGTTAGAGTTTAATGATTAACACGTTTTTGATAATTAGTTATTTAATAATTTCGAAGTTATGTTGTTTAGTTAGTAAATTAATGAGAAGTTATTATTTCATGATTAATGAGAGATGTAAATCAATGTTATTATGAAAATTTAGAATATGTTAAATCATGTTTTTTAAGAAGTGTCAAGGAATTTTGGACATGGTGTTAAAGGTTTTTCTATATGTATGTTAATGTTGTAATTAAAAATTATTATTAAAATAAATAAATATATAAAGTTTATTTATTATTTATCAAGTGGGTTTAGTTTAGGTGGTTGGGAATAAATATTGTTATCCTCTCCACTCAGATTCACTTCTCTCAAATTATTTATTATTAATAAGTTTTGGGGAATTATGGAAGAAACCATTTTGCACAATAAAAATACTATTAAAAAAACGTGGTGTGATAAAGAGTTGGAGGAAAAAAGAAAATTAAGGTATTATAAAGATGTAATCAACCCAGATTAGATCAAAATTATCTATCTGTTTTGCCAAGTGTAAAGAAAAAAATAAGCATTGTGAAGATAAGAACAAATTCTCACGAGCCTATACCCTAATCACTTTCTCTTAGATTGTCCAGCCTATACCCATATTAGATCTCATTTTCAAAATATTTATGGCACTACCAACCTTCCTAATGACATAATTTAAGAGAGCAGAGATGCACAGTAATAACACACAAATAATGAATTGTATTATTTTTAAACACAACACAATACACATATATATAGTTGGATTCAGATCCAACTGATTCCACTCATGGAGGGAGAGGTTGAGAGTATATCTCAACAACCTCCTATAAATCTTCAACCAACCCCTAAATTAATCATTAATTCTAACACCCTCCCTTAATGATTACATTACAAATAAATCACATATTACAATTCTCAAGTCACAACTTAGATCTGGTCTTCATCAGCTCCTACACCCACTCCGATGCCTCTGGACTGCACTCTTTCTCTTCCTCTTCTTCGAGCTTACCATTCAACTCGTTTAAAGCATAAACGCTTCAGACCATCTTTGACGTTCTTGTAGAACTGACGCTTCTCGACCTCTCGAAGGACAATCTTGATACTGAACCATCCTATGGATACACTTCCATCTGCGAATATTTTGCTTTCGGCTATCCGCAGTTATCTAGGAGAATGATCTAGATACTAAATGTATTCAGCAGTCAACTTCACAACTTGACCTTTTTA
>ML792967.1:84526-113516 GCA_009831015.1 Picea engelmannii | reverse complement strand
CACAACAACTCACACATACACACGGAAATCTTCACACAAAGAAAACTCACACCTATGTACAGAGAATCAACTATCTAAGCTCTCACATCTTCCTGGGCATTCCCATGAGGGATTAAGCCCAGCCAGGCTCTGATACCATGACAGAATTTAAGAGAGCAGAGATGCACAGTAATAACACACAAATAATGAATTGTATTATTTTTAAACACAACACAATACACATATATATAGTTGGATTCAGATCCAACTGATTCCACTCATGGAGGGAGAGGTTGAGAGTATATCTCAACAACCTCCTATAAATCTTCAACCAACCCCTAAATTAATCATTAATTCTAACACCTAACCTCTCAACTCAACAAAAGTATGATGATCTTGGAAAGCTGATCTTAATGCTTTTCGAGCACACGATAGACCAATAATAAACTATAAATCAATCTAAAACTATTTTATTCTTAAATTTAACAAATCTCCAAATAAATCATTCTAAATAATTTTGTTGTAAACATGTAAACTTGGTAAAAAAACACCGAAACTCAAAGAAAATATGTAAAAAGGAAGATCACTACTTCTGTAAATATTCTCTGGACAGTCCACATGCACACATTTTCAAGACAGTCCACAGGCTGCAAGCCCGTGGGTTAGTGTGGAGTTTGGTTCTCATTTACATACTGGTTTAAATCTTCCATGTTGCTAGTTGCTTTGTAATACATTAGGGCTCAAAACCATAAATCATAAATCATGAACAAAAAAACCTCTTTGAACAATTATGATGATCATGATCAGTTTCCATTGATAAAGAAAAAGATCTCAGCAAGAAAAAGCTATGCACAATTCTGGAAATCTGCAAAAGATGAGATAACTAACTTTTATAAATTGTCCAAGTCGTACTCAATGGCCATTCAAAGTTGTAAACGTCTGAAAGCCAGCCAGATTTGTTCTAATAGGGCCTAATGAGAAGTCTGACTACAGTACAGTGGAACTCTGACTACAGTACACCAAGTGGAACTTTGCCAAACAAAGAAAAAATCTATCTGCCCATTGGTGACTTCGCTCGCTGATAGACGTTGCCATTCAATGTTCAACCCATCTAATCGCGTTGAAAAAATATAATGATAAGCCAGACACAGGAGCGAGATCTCATGGACTATGATAAGTCAGACGCAGGAGCTAGATCCCATGGACTTCCACACACGGTGAAAGCTCTTCAGCTTTGTTATTCGGTAAATTCGAGAGGCATATCTGGATTCTGAAGTTGTGATTTTTGTTGTAAACATGTAAACTTGGTAAAAAAACACAGAAACTCAAAGAAAATATGTAAAAAGGAAGATCACTACTTCTGTAAATATTCTCTAGACAGTCCACATGCACACATTTTCAAGACAGTCCACAGGCTGCAAGCCGGTGGGTTAGTGTGGAGTTTGGTTCTCATTTAGATACTGGTTTAAATCTTCCATGTTGCTAGTTGCTTTGTAATACATTAGGGCTCAAAACCATAAAATCATAAATCAGGAAAAAAAAACCTCTTTGAACAATTATGATGATCATGATCAGTTTCCATTGATAAAGAAAAAGATCTCAGCAAGAAAAAGCTATGCACAATTCTGGAAATCTGCAAAAGATGAGATAACTAACCTTTATAAATTGTCCAAGTCGTACTCAATGGCCATTCAAAGTTGTAAACGTCTGAAAGCCAGCCAGATTTGTTCTAATAGGGCCTAATGAGAAGTCTGACTACAGTACAGTGGAATTCTGACTACAGTACACCAAGTTGAACTTTGCCAAACAAAGAAAATAATCAATCTGCCCATTGGCAGCTTCGCTCGCTAATAGACGTTGCCATTCAATGTTCAACCCATCTAATCGCGTTGAAAAAATATAATGATAAGTCAGACACAGGAGCGAGATCTCATGGACTATGATAAATCAGACGCAGGAGATAGATCCCATGGACTTCCACACACGGTGAAAGCTCTTCAGCTTTGTTATTCGGTAAATTCGAGAGGGATATCTGGATTCTGAAATTGTGATAGATATTAAAACGGCTGGCTTTCGCAGACCTCTTTACCGATTCTGCGCGGGTGTGATGGCCTTCATGAACTGCTCACGTGTGGGATTTTGCTCATTTTTGGCCTTCTGTAGATTTAACAAACATATATGCTGAAACGTTTGAATAAACCCTGTGAGCAGCACATCTAATCTACAGCATGAGCTATTGCAATCAAATTTATCAGTAACTATTTTTTTCACGCAAGTATATATTGTTCCTTCTTTAATACCGATCATACTTAAGCATCCTTACCTGATTGTAGATTAGGATCATCAGAGTCCCAGCAACAAGGAACTTTCCTATGACCTAAATCTACAATAGGGTTAAGTATTTGCTTTCCCTTGCTTCTTCTTTCAGTTCTTTCCTGAATATATATATCTTTAGAGGGTGGAAAACTAAATTTCTCAGTACCTTCCATGAATGTCCACCGAAAGAACAAATCTTACAAGGCCAGATTTGAAAATGTTGGACAGGAAAACGAAATTTCTCCGGACCTTCAATGAATGTATATCGAAAGAACAAATCATATGAAATGAAACTTCAGGATAGTAGACAAATGACACATTGCTTCTTTACAATGTTTTTACAGAGAGGAAACGAAATTTCTCTGAACCTTCAATGAATCTATATTGAAAGAACAATCGTGTGAGAGGAAACTTCACAATAGTAGACAAATAACACTGTGCTTCTTTCTTGGTTATTTGTAGCTGTCGCAGTATCAGGCAGCACCTTCAAGTAAGTCACATGGGTTGTTGAATAGTCAGAATATTGAGAATATTAAATGAAATATGTGAAATAACAGGCTCCACAGGGTATTGTAATATGACGTTCACGCGGTATGGTATCAAATACATTGCAATCAAATACTTTGCTTCTTTCTTGGTTGTTTCTAGCCCCCCGCATTGTCAGGCAGCACCTTCAAGTAAACCACATGGGTTCTTAAACAATCAGAATATGGAGAGTATTGAAGTGAAATAACAGGCTCCACACGGTATTGTAATATGTCGTTCACGCGGTATGGTATAAAAAACAGAGCAATCCCAAGTTAACATTGTCCACGTTGAAGTAACATCACACATATATTATATATAAAAAACCAGAGCCACAAAGTGGCAATGTTCTTTGGGCTTTTATTTTACACAATTCAGTGTGCTTTTTAGTTTACACAAATCAGTTTCTAGAATGTGGAAGAGCAATTGTGCAGGTGGAGCAACAATTGCATTGGTTCAATAAAGAGAGGTTCACATACAAAAACGATTTTTGTTGAAAATTTTCAAACTAAGTTAATGTTTATGTGATTTTGTGATATGTATTATTATATTATGAATACTTTAAAAGGATAGGAATAAAGGAAAAATATTGAATATAAAGATGAATCATTTGGGTAAAGAATTGCAGCTTGCCTATCATTACCTCTACAAACTGTTTAAAATGAGAAGAACACAAGAAAAACTTGCGAGTTGCAGTGGCTGATCTCGTTTATGGGTCAAATGACCTGCTGGGTATTGAACGGTCACAGAGATTTATGGAGTGACTGTTCAACACCCAACAGGTCCTTATAAGTCAATTTTCATATTGTCTTCCAAGTAGATTTGTGTAGAAACTTTTAGCATAGATTTTACTTCTCTCATGAGTTCAATATGGTCCTTATTTCACATGAAGTTCTTTCTTGCAAATCATTCATTTTCCATCTCAATTTATCTCTTAATTGAACTTTTCTTTGCTTGACATGATATTTTGTGACAAATTGAGGTCTCCCCTGTGTTGATCATTGACTTGACTTTTTCATTTGCACTTTTGTTGCTTGGTCTTTCTATAAAATCTCTAATTTCTTGAACTGCATCTTGGATTTCTTGAACTGCATCTTGTAGGTCAACTTCTACTGGGACAGACGAAAAGTATTTTATAAAATTTTCTTTCAATTCCTTCAGGCTCCAAGTGTCACCTCTGGCTTCTTAATTTTATACCTTTTTAGGGAAAATCATTCAATGTATTTGAGAACATATGTGGCCAAACTCTCTCGTCTTGGTATCCAATTTGCTTCCACTCCTTGCATTCCCTGATATGTGCTTCTGGGTTGAAACTTGGTTTAAACTTTATTATGTTGGTTGTAGCTCTGAGCTTCTTCCCTCCAAATCTTCAACAAAGTATGTTGTAGCCATGGTTTATGCCTGTATAGTCAGGTATAGTCAGGTTGTATGCATGTCCCACAAACGCGCGACTTGTCTTGTGAACAACTGTACCAGGGTTTATAGTTGACCATGTTCTCTCATTGTCTTCGATACTTCATCTACATGGAATGCAGACAACTCCATTCTTTAAATCTTAAGGGAGGAAATGTAGACGGTTTCAACTCTGTGGGTATCAAGCTTGGGTATTGTTGGACTCTTTTCTCATATGCAGTAGGTACAATCTTTTTTGAGAAGCAAGATTAAAAACTTTCCTTTGGTGTGGCTTCAATTGTCCAACATTCTCTTCTTTTGATTTATAATTTTTCATTTGCCACTCATGTGGTTATGTGTCATAATTTTATCCCACAAATAGGGGTGAACCATGCAATAATTAACCTCTCTTTTGATTTATAATTTTTCATTTGCCACTCATGTGGTTATGTGTCATAATTTTATCCCACAAATAGGGGTGAACCATGCAATAATTAACCTCTAGTACCCTCTAGTATTGCGTTCAACATTGTTTTTTTTTTTTTTTTTTTCTTTCTTCAATTTTTCCCCTTCAAATATATCATAGATTTTTCTCACATCACTTTCTTCATCCCAGGGCTCCGACCAAGACTTTCCTTCTTTAGGATTTGAGGGCATGATGATCCCCTTATATTCCCTTTCAACTTGATTTTGTCTTTTTCTTTAGGATTCAAGGGTATGATTATCCTTTTGTCATTCCCATGGTCCATGGTCGACCAATCAACGTTGTGTATGTTGGAATACCTTTGATTAAATTAACTACTTTGGTATCATCATGATGATCATTTATGCACCTTTCGAGAATCCAATCGGTCATGACGAACCATTGGTTGCTAATTTGAAGAAATTTCTTGACTAGGTCAATTTTTCCTTTGATCCATATTTCTTTCGAGAAGATGTTTACTTAGGATCTAAAGTCAAGTATGACCCGAGGGACCATAAATCCCTTGAATTTCAAGTGGACTTTTGGATTATAGTCGTTGTGGGGTCTTTTTATCTTGAGTTAGTTCACTCAAGTTTTTGCATGTTTTCCATCCTTCCTTAACATTCTTTGAGGATATTTAATAGCTTCAATAATATAGAGACCAACTCTTTTACTTTTAGGAGGTTAATGAATTAATCAAGAATTATATTTTTTTCTTTTTAGTATTTTTTCTACCGGATTTTGTTTGTCTTCTTTCTCTGTTATATCATCAAATAGGTTCACAACTTCTTTTTTGATTTATTTTTCTTTCTGGGGTTTGGATACCAATAATGTGTTTTTATAGGTTTAACATGAAGTATTTTTTGTGATGCTCTATTCCCATCTTTCTTTGCTCCTAATTTGAAAATTACATTTAAAATTAAACACCCCATGTTTTGGTACACTTTATAGGAGGTTGATAGTTCTCTTATTCATTGTTTTTCAAGCATAATGGGGTACAGATTTTGAGGCCAGTCCTATATTTCAATGGACAACGAGGACTCAAGTGGTCTTCCTTGTAGCATACAAAGCAATATTTCTTTGTGAATCCTCTTCGACCTTGTGCACCATGATTTCCATATCGTCCATGATAATGTCCTTGATATCCACCTTGACCTTGGTACCCTCCATTTCCTCCTCCTCCTCATTGCTGGCCTTGGTTTTGATCTATCACATGTGTATAATATAAATTGATAGTTTCCCTTATTCCGATCATTATGCTAGCATTCTATTGTAATATGTGTAGTTTCTTCACATATGGCACACCATTTAGGTTTGACATTTTTAAAATTGTGTGGACAATCTTTCTTTGTATGGTTTGTTATGATTTGACAAATTTTGTAGTGGTAGTCATATTGGACTAGTCTAACAACTTAGTTTTTGTCATTCACTTATTCATATTTGCAATAATCCTCTGTATGCCCTTCATTTATACAAAAGTTTCACCAAAATTCACTTCTTCTTAGTACAAGATATCTCAATAATTTCTGCATGATTTCAAGTTTTTCTTCCACTGTTTTATCCATTGATGGTGCAACCCAGTCAATGGATTTTATCTCATGCATCCTTATTAGTCTTCTAATTCTATGGAGTAGCCTTGCAACAAACCATTGCACAAGTAATTCTTTGTTGATAACATATGGGCTTTAGTTGATGAGATCTTTAGATATTTTATCATATTCACATACTGACTTGCCTGACACTTGTTTGATTTCCTTAAGCTTTTGGGCTACCTGAGGTTTACTATCTTGAGTTTTGAAAAATGATAGGAAATTTCTTTGTATGTCATCCTTTGTTCTAGTTTGATTGTTTGTAAATCTCATGAATCGGGTTAAGACTCTTTTCCTTAGTGCTCCTATAAATTGTGCCATTTTTTTTTGTTTCATCGGTTATTCCCATAGCATCTTAGAATTTATCATAAATAAACCAATGCATTCTTGGGTCTTCATCTCTTTCATATATAGGGAGGTTATTGTGTGCCATATTGGTAGGTATGGACAATTTATGTGGTGGTGGTGGTGTTGGCAGTTTCAAATGTTTCAAATTCTCAACTAGAACATTTTCTAACAGTTACTGTCTTCTTCGACTGGTGTTGCTTGAATATCGATTTCTTGTTGAATTTCCTCTGTTTGGAAAGCTTGATTTTTATATTCTACAAAACTAGTCCTTTAATTAGGCTCATCTCTTTCTCACAACCTCTAGTCGA
This sequence comes from Picea engelmannii, assembly GCA_009831015.1. Lineage (NCBI taxonomy): Eukaryota > Viridiplantae > Streptophyta > Pinopsida > Pinales > Pinaceae > Picea > Picea engelmannii. The sequence goes on along the minus strand of ML792967.1, from coordinate 106,596 downwards.
TAGCATTTGGTCTTCTTTAGTAATTAATTTTGGCAGGATGGGTGTTCCCATGAGATCCTCAATTCAAATAAGAAAGTCATTGTCATCTTCTTTTGATACACCATTTATCCAGTTGCCTTCTCTATGCAACATTTGGATCTAGATTCTATCAGTGGCTCGTCCCTCTTTGTATAATAGACTCCACATTGAAGCCAAAGGTTCAACATGCAAATGATGTTTGAGGATTTCCTTAATATTGAAGCTTGATTGTTCTATATATGTTGTTCTAAGTGTCACATGAATTGACTCGTCGAATTCCATACTTCCAATATTTTATGCCAGTCATAGGTCTCCAAATCCTACCTCCACCAGTTACAAATTCTCATCCAATTCAAGAATTGTTGGGGTTGCTTCCACCTTCGCATCCAATGGATGTTCGTCTTCTAACTTGGATAAGCTTAGAGCTCCATCAAATTGTCATTACTTTGGATCTTCTTCTCTTTTGGATTGATGAGGGTATGCATCATCATGTATTATAGATCTTCTTTCCTATGTTTTGTCATGTTAATTTTTTGTAGTTTTTTTGTAGATTTGTATTGTTGCATTCTTCTTGTAGTTTTATTCTTAATTTTTTCCTCTATTGTGTACTCTCTTTGTCTTCTGGTCGACGCTTGTTTCCTTCCTTTCTTTGGCATGCTTGTAATATCTTCTAGTCTGCTTCTTTTTTAATGTGAGTCGGCTAGGGTTATTCTTCTTCTTAAGGCATCTCATAAGCGATTACCCCCTCCATCACCGACCTCAAGTTTTCTCTTAGTTAACAATGGTGAAGTATTGCAATTGTTGTGTTTCTTTTTCCAGTTGGAATTCGTTGGTGTATTAAGAGATGATCACACTTTGACAATGTCACTGATGCCTTTGTCGATGCAAAATTTTTGCAACAGATTCAACACTATGTAGAGGAAACTATCATTGTAAAATATTATCTTGATGTCATCTAACGATGTGCATTCTTTGATCAGTGGCTCCTTATAGAAATACTCAACAACTTTCTCGACCCATTTGTACAGGCTCGCTCTACCATTGATTATTAGTTTAGGCAACAATTGTTCATCTTTTGTTTGATTATTCATGGGTAGCACTATCAACAAATTTATTTAGCTTCTTTGGTATTGCTTCTAGAAATCTTTCGTGAGTCTTTGTGAAAAACTATGCCCTCCCTTGTGCAAGTGTTAGTTGATTCCTCTTGGCACAATTTTCCAATTTCCTCAGCCACCACTCAAAAATCTCATCTATGCTCAACATCTATGCATACACACAACTAATATACAGTCCCAGGTCATGGACTATCGATAATAGAACCAATGTTGTGATCTAAGAGATTATATAGTAAGCAATTATCAATGATATAGTCATACAACCATAATATAAAACACAATAATATACATGCATGCATACATAGAAGGAGGACGATCTAGATATAAAACACAATTATATACATGCATGCATACATAGAAGGAGGAAGATCTAAAGTGATGGTGAAACCAACAATAAATAGTCTTTATTAATATTTGACCATCAACAACCTCTTTTACATCATAGATCCATGTCTATTTATACATTTACATAAAAATAAGGTAGTTACAATAGTCGTAGCTATCTTCATTGATCGATCAACCCAACTACCTAATCGATTGCACTTTTTGGTTGACTTTCTCTTTACAATGATAAACCATTTGGCTTAGTTGACTAGGCCCCTCCAATATGGGGTATGAATTATTTTACGAGTCATTTAAACCAACTCCTCTATTTTAATTACACCGCACAATGTGTGCCTAAGAAACATGAGGCTATTTATGTTGAAGGTGCAATATGATTCACAATGGATGAGGGTAGTGACTCATGAGCAGTCTGGGAAGGTGATATAAATGCCTAGTCTAATAATGGTAGAGAACATTTTTGTTGAAACACAACATGATTCACAAGAATGATGGTGGTGATTCATTGGGAGTTTCCATAAGGAATGCAAACCCCTAGTTTTATGGCAGATAAAAAAGATGGAGGGTTACAATGTGAAGGAAATTTCCTAAAACAATGAAGAAATATTGAATGGCCAATGGTGTCACTAAAAAGTTTTTTTTGATATGTCCCCTTGAAAAATGCCTTCAACTTTATTAAAACAATTAACACAGAAACTAAAATACAAAGATCACTTCCATATTGATGCAAGCCTTTAATTATTCCCATGTGACACTGGAAGAAAATAGGGAGAGAGTTATGGAAGCTAAACCCTCATGTTTATAATCAAATTTAAATTAATGTATTTGATTTAATATTATGTGAAGATTTAAAGAAGCATGCATATGTGAAAACCGACATGACTAAGAAAACAAAATTTACCTCCATTTAAATAACACATAAATAAAGAGTAATGGAAAAAATACAACACATCTAACTCATACACATTAATCTACAATTGGATACTGCAAATTGGATATACACTCATATAATACAAATTTATAAAGAGAAGAAAATATCCACACAACACATGCCAATCTACAAATAATCAATGGGAAGGGATGATGGGGAGGAGTGGAAGAACTCTTCTTGGTGAAAAGGAAAGGGGTTTTAATAGATTTTCTAGCCCAATGGTTTTGTGATGAAAGGATTGTAAGTTCAACATTGGGAAACACATGCAACCTGGTTGTGTTAACAATTTGAGCTAATAAAGAAATGAGACCTGTAGGAGGTAGTGTTAGGAATTTTGGTATGAGGTCAAATCCCTACCATACTTGAGGTGCCACCATTGGTGTCTTGATGGATCGTGAGACCAACAAAATTGGTTAAGGGTGCTCAACGAGTTTATAAATCATGGTATCCTTGGTGATTGATTCATATTGGTGTGTCATGAGGTAGTTATGATGGTGAACTAGTCAAGAATTGTGTAGGAGGATCAAAGATGTTATAAGGGAATATGACAGGTGAAGCATTGCAAGGCATGCTTTGATGGAGGACAATTTGATCTGACAATTTTATGGATAATGTGTTATTCAAGCCATGGAAACAAATTTTATTATTTACTAAAGGTATGAGAACACCTGTACTGCCACCTATGGAAATGATCTTCATGGACTATCAAGGGTTGGCCTAGATGGGTGATGACATAAACCTAGATTGGGTAGATAGTAGTTCAAGTGTAATTAGATTAGGGGATGCGATGGTTGAGAATTTCATATGGTTGGGTGGCAATGGTGGAGCATCACTTATAGTGAAAATAAGTGCTTGACATTATGCACACTCTATGGTGCTTGGATTGGGTTTGGTTAGGGCATATTAGTTAAGCGTAGTTCGGGTGATATAAGCGGTTGATGGTCATGCTTAACTAGCAAGGTCATGTTGGTTCCATGTGATTACTAGGATTGTTTAGTGGTATGCAATGCTCAAGTAGAATGAAGATTCTATCTGGCCCAAGGAAAATGGTATCAAAGACACATTCAAATGTGACGATTATGGAAGTCTCTCTTCACAAGCCACCCCTTTTGTTGAAGGATTCAATAGAGATGCATTAATGAGGATTCCAACAAGTCAAGTGGGGGAGAATGTAAGTGATTTTTGCATGAGGTTAAATCCCCACCCTACTTGAGGTGCCACCAATGGTGGTGTGATGGGTGGCGAGCTAGGAAAAACTTGGTTAAGGGTGCACATCGAGTCTATAAATTTCATTAGACTTGGTGACAAACTCATGGTGATGTGTTGTGAGATGGTTAGCATGGTAACCAAGCATTGGCTAGGAAGAGCAAGAATGTTTACCTATGTATGGGAAAATTACAACAAGGCATTGCAAGGCATGCTTTGACAGATGAAAACACGATCTGATAGTGTGATGGATAGTTTGTTATCTGATTTGAGGCAATGATGTTGATGGGTGTTGATGAGGGGTAGCCTCATGCTTATTTGTAATTCTATAGGCCTATGGCGGTTGGCCAAATTTACTCTTATAAGACTCATATTGTAACATTATTTTTCCTATATCTTGTAATGTGGTTTCCTTTTGATGCGATGTTGCAAAGTGTTATGTTTTAATGGCTAAGTGGTAGACTTGCATTATTTGCAATGCTTAAGAGACAATGGTTGGATGCAAACTCCCTTGTTAGACTTGGTTGTATAACTTCTAACATTAACTAGGCATATTGGGTTAAATCTTGTTGGAGAAGGTGTAGTCTAGGTGCATCCATCTTGGGCGACCAAGTCATTGGGATTTTGCATATGTTGGAGGTTGAGTGTGTGTGGATGAAGAGAGTGATGGAGAAATGTTGTAAGCCACAATCAATTCAACCAAGTAGTAGCTGAATGTCCCACCATGAATTAGGTTAACTTTGGTAGTGTGATGGTGCACAAAATAACAATGTAAGATGTATTACAAGCCATCTTGGGTTCAATGGAAGTTGAGCTAATATGGACACCAAGGAAGTGAATAGACCATGGCGAGTGGTTGCAAGGTACCCTCAAGCAACATGATTCAAGTCTATGTAAGACTTTGACTAGTCCATTTCTTGGTGATATTCATTTAACAAAGGGTTGTAAGAAAGGGTTTTTGTGGAAAAGAGAGAGGTGTGACCTCCCTTGGAGGAACAATTGCAAATTTTGGGTGCTTTTTCTAGAGGTTAAAATCATAACCATAACCAAATCGTTATGTGGATTTGATATTGAATGGAAGGAAAGTTGTGGCATTAGTGGACATTGGTGCTTCCCACAACTTCCTAAATAAGGAGATGGAAAGAGAACTTGGGATTCGAGTTGGACCATGCCAAGATTCATTAAGGTTGTCAATTGTAATGGAAAAACAATAGTAGGAGTTGCTTCCAAGGTTTCAGTGTAGTTGGAGAACTGGAAGGTTTCCACAAAATTCAAAATGGTGCAGTTGGATGACTTTGAGGTCATTCTTGGGCAAGACTTCCTAAGAAGAATCAAGGTAGTTATTTTTCCATTCATAGGTAGTATTGTGATTGCAAATGATGAGACACCAGCTTGTCTTGTGCACACAAAAGAAAGGAAGTTAGAAGCAAGAGTGTAATCAGATTTTTCACTTAGCATGAAGAGGATTTCTTGACGTCGTAATAAAATACTTTATGTCACAACACTGAATAGCAAAGTGGAAGAAGGAGGAATATGGATGTTTGTACCACCTACATTTGTTGGTGTGTTGGGGGAGTTTTTTGATATATTGTTGAAGACTTTTCCAAAAGGGCTCCCACCAAGGCATGTAGTGGACCATTGCCTTAAACATGAGCCCAATTTCATACCATAGGTGAAAGTACCTTATAGACTATCAGTACTAGAGTTGGAGGAGTTGAAGAAACAATTGGGCACACCGATCAACATAGTTTCATATGACCTTCTAGGTCTCCTTATAGAGATCCCATCCTCTTCTAGATGAAGAAGGGAACACTTGAGTTGAGGATGTGCTTGGAATACCATGCATTGAACAAACAAACCATTAAAAACAAGTATCCCCTATCATTGGCAACATATTGTTTTGAAAAGTTAGCTAAGGCCAAGGTGTTCTTGAAGTTGGATTTGAGATAGGGGTATTATCAAGTAAGGATTGCATAAGAAAATAAGGTGAAGATCATCTATGTAAATTTTGAATTTTAATGATGTCTTTTAGCTTGTTCAATGCCCCTGTCACCTTTTTCACTTTGATGAATGATGCTTTGAGATTATTCTTAGAAAATTCGGTGGTTGTATATATAAATGACATAATGGTTTTCAATAAGAACATAGAGAACCATAACAGGCACTTGGGTAAAGTCTTAAGGGAACTAGGAGATAGTCATCTTTACTTGAAGAATTCAAAGTGTTCCTTTGGGTAGACCAATATCCCATTCTTAGGCCATTGTGTAGGCCAAGGACACATTTTTATGGATCTTGTGAAGATTAAGGCCATGAAGCTTGGGAGGAGTCACAAACAGTTCATGAGGTGAGAGGTTTCCTAGGGTTGTTAAACTATTATTGGAGATTTGTGAAAGTCTCCTCATGGATTTCAACACCACTTAGAAACTTATTGAATAAGGATAGACCTTGGAAGTGGTATGAAAGTTCGCAAGCATTGACCAACGTTCTACGAACTAAAGTACATACTCATGATAAATGTCCATGTTGAATCTACTAGATTTTGGGAAGGGCTTTGAAGTGCTAAAAGACGCTTCATACGATTTCATTAGAGGATTTTTTTTATAAGAAGGTCATCCTATAGCTTTGAGAGTAGAAAGTTGCAAGACTGTGAGCAGAGGTACCTTGTTGATATGAAGGAAATGACTACACTTGTGCATTTCCTACAAGTTTGGAGGCACTATTTGCTAGGAAATTTGTTTTTTGTGAAGATAGATAATGTGGAAACTTGATATTTTTCCACTTAGCTAAAGTTGTCACCTAATCAAGCATGGTGGCAAGACTTCTTGGCATAGTTTTAAATGAGCATAATGAATCAGTTGGGAAAGATGAACCTTGAGTAGGAAGGCATAGTTGGTTTCCATGGATGGGAAGGATGATCCAATGAAGTGGTCTATGGGAATTCAAGGGTAGGTCATTATAGACTTGCAACAAAAGATCGAAGAAGGGATTTGGAAGGATCATAATGCACTTGGAATTATCAAGCAAGTGAAGCTTGGTAAAGCAACAAAGTTTTAACTAGAGCATGGTTACTTGTCTATGGTCATGGCTAAGTATATGTACCCAAGGTGGAAAAACAACCTTTAGAGGAAAATCTTGAAATGGTGCCATGATTCGTTGTGAGATGATCATCTAGGGAAACAAAGGACTTTGAATTTATTGTAAATAGGTTTTTAATGGGAGTTTATAAGGCTAGGTATAGAGGAGTATGTTCAAACTTGTTTATTTTTCCAACAAGACAATGTAGAAACTAGGACAAAGGCATGACCATTGGAACCTTTTCCCATTATAGTGAGATTGTGGGTGAGTGTCTCCATAGAATTCATAACTTAGTTTCCATAGTTGCAAGGTTATCATGGGATAATGGTAGTGGTAGACCATTTCTCCAAGTACATGACTTTCATTCCAACGAAGGTGTCTGGGGCAAGTTGAGAAAGTCACAAAGCTTTTCTTCAAGCATATTGTTAAGCATTGGGTCTTCCATTGAACATTGTATGAGACAATGATGCATGGTTAATAGGTTGGTTTTGGATATAGTTGTTCAAAATCACTGGGACAAAGTTTATGATGAGTACGAGTTATCATTTGTAGACTAATGGGAAAACTTAGTGAATTAATGGTATTTTGGAGAAGTACCTTAGGCATTTTGTATAGGAAAACTAGCCGAATTGATTGGATTTGTTAGATTCAATATAGTCCAGTTACAACTTGAATAAGAGTTCAGTATTAGAGAATAAACCATTCAAGTTGGCCACCCGGTAGCAACAAATGCCACCTCACATGGTGTTGAGATGGTTTTATGGGAACAAGCCTTCAAAACTTGAATTCCTTAAGGGATGACATGAAGGGTGAATGGGGATTGCATTTAGTTGACAAACATGGCCAAGCATATGAAGTTTTGTGCAAATCAAGGGAGAAGAGAGTTGGAGTTTACAGTCTTGGACAAGGTCTTACTAAGGTTGAATAGGGAACTGTTCAAGCATTTGGTGGGCATGTCTGGGTCTTTGTTGAGGTGGTTTGAAGGGTTGTTTGAGGTGATTGGCAAGGTAAGAAAGGTGGCCACTTTGGGTTCGTGGGTCCACAAGGGAAGCAACCACCTTGATTCAAGGGACTCTGGTTAGGTTTCCATCTTCCACTTTATGAATTGGAGCTTCACAAAGTTGCAAAGAGATGATGGAGAGGAGTGCAAGAACTCTTCTTGGTGAAAATAAAAGGTGTTTCATGAGATTGTATAACATAGTAGTGTTGCGATGAAATGATTAGAAGTTCATGGTTGTGCAACATGTACAACTTGGGCATGTTGACACCTTAAGCTAATGAAGAAATGGAACTTATAGGAGGTAGGTTGTAGGCGCTTATGGAGGAAGTTGTGCAACTAAGTGTGGTCACAAGGTAGGAGGAACCTTTTGTTTATTTGTACTTATATAGGACTGTAGTGGTTGGCCAAGTTCACTCAAGTGCAAGAATAATATTGTAACATTATTTTAATAAATGTTTTAGTGTCTGAGTTGGCCACCAACCATGTTTTGTGTTGTGGTTTACTTTTGGTGGGTTTTTGCAAACCGTTAAGTTTTAATGGGTAAGTGGTAGATTTGCATTATTTGTTATTCTTAGGAGACAATGGAAGGATATAAATCATCATAAATAAAAACAAGATCATTAGATGGATATAAATATGCAGTATTAGTTCTGTTAATCTTTCTCATATGGATATGGATATTTATATATTTTAATATTAAATGAAGATTTAAAAAATCATACATGTGTGAAGATTAATGTAAAAAAAGAAACGAAAATTTATTTTATTTTGAAATAAATAAATAAATAATATATATATTATATTTAATTTATGTTCATTATTTTTTTTTATAAATTTATATATTAATTTGTAATATGAACTACATGTTTCAATATTCAATGAATATTTAATTACAAATTAATTTTTAATAATGATGATGATGATTAAAGTCCAATAAGACTTGAATTGGTCTATCAAACCTTAAGAAAGGTAACAAATTACTTAGATTTCTTTAAAATTTTATTTCTATGTTTGAAAAGCATTAAGAGAAGCGTTCCAATATCACTATAGCTTTGATGTTTTTGGAGGTTTGGAAGGTCGGTATTATCACAAATATTATGAAATTGTGATATAATTTGAGTACACGTTGGGCACTCTAGGATATATTTTTTTCATCTTCAACCCTCTTAGTGTCACAAAGATGACAGATTCTTTCATCCCACGGTGTTTTAGGAATTGTCCAACACCTAGTTTCACTATGCAGCTTGTGGGAGTTTGTTTGAATTTTAGCAATGTTGATTTTCTTCTTTGTGCTAGTCAAAACTGAGAGATAATTTTGATATTCAAGATTAGGGTTGAACACATATTTGTAGTATCTTAAATTCCTCTTGTGCCGGCACCAACAACTTCCCTTTTTCTTGTTTTTTGGCTCATAGAGCCAATGTTTTCCTAAGAAGTAGGGACCCTTGTTTATTGTTTCAAGCCCCTTTTATCTTGTTATGAAATCTAAGTTGTCTTTTTGGTCCTTGATTGAGTCCTTTCCAAGTCTTTTACTTAAGTTTTTCAAACTTCCTAGACTCACATACATAGGTAGTATCAATGGAAGACAATTTTTCCTCACTGATATATCTTGTGTCGACGAGTTCATTTTTTCCTCGCCGATACACAAGGTGTGATCAACACTTAGAAATTTTCAAAAAATTCCTTTGTGTATTGACCCCCAATAAAATTTTGAATGTCGATACACTAGTATACATCCTCTCTCTCACACTGATACACAAGAAGGGCCAACACTTAGAAATTTCTTTCCACTTTCACAATATCAACATTGATAATTTTATGGGCACCGATGAAGTTTGTTTGATTGTCGATACAACCAACAATTATGTCCTCTTGATCGTCGATACAACTTGCGACCACCTTATCACCAAAATTCTCGCCATCGCCGATACATTGGTAGCAATCATTCCATTGTTTCTGATACATGGAAACCACTCTCATGCCCAAAAGGTATTTCACACCCATTCCATCACTTTTGTTGTCAAAGGCTATAAAGCCCAAGCCGACCAAAACACTTCACACCATTGTTCATTAGAGCATCCAGAGTGCAAGTAAACTCTAGCACAAATCCTCTAACAAAGAACGTGCCCCCTTTTTGTTGATACTCACAACAATACTGAGAGGGGGGGGGGGTGAACAATATTTCATTCACCTTCTGTATTTTTTCTTTCCTTTCTACCAGTTAAGTTATTTAGAAATGCACACTTAATTACTGATAAAAGCATAAATCAAAATATCATATTGGTGAGCCAGGAACTTATATCAAAATATCCTGCATATATCAAAATATCCCACCTCTGATATGATATGGAAAATTCATTATTTGGGCCATATCATATCATAGGAAGGGATATTAGTAGATACATAAAATATAAAATCCATCAAAGGATGGCTAACATCAAGAAATGTCTTTGAGGTGAGTTCCTTCATGGGACATGTAGGTTATTATAGGAGGTTCATTGAAGGGTTTTCCATAATTGCACACCCAATAACATCTCTATAGATGAAGGGTGTGAAATTTGAATGGACACCAGAGTGTGAAAGAAGCTTTCAACACTTGAAAAGCTTACTCACAAGTGCACCCATCTTGAAAATTGTTGATCCTAATGAATATTTTATTGTATGCATCGATGCATGCAAATAAGTGTTTGATGTTGTATTTAGTCAAAATGGCCACGTGGTGTGTTATGAATCTAGGAAGCTGAAAGAATATGAGAGATTGTATGCCACTCACGATTTGGAGCTGTCAGCTATTGTTCATGCATTGAAAATGTGGAGGCACTACCTTATGGGTAGAAAATTTGAGTTGAGAATAGGTCACAATGGTGTGAAATATTTATTTAGATAGCCAACCCTGAATGCTAGGCAAAGCAGATGGTTATAATTCCTCAACGGATATGACTTTGACATCAAGCACATTAAAGGTAAAGAGAACAAAGTGGATGATGCACTCAACAGAAGGGTACATGAAATACATGTTGCATCCATTAGCATGTACAAGTCTGATTTGCAAAACAAAATTTTAGAGGTTGCAAAATAAGATCAGATGTATGTGGAAATAAATGGAAAATTACAACAAGGTAAAATGAACCCGAAAATTGAGAATTATGAGCTGAGGGCTTATGAAATCCTCATGTTCAAGGGAAAAATTTATGTTCTAGATGACCAAGAATTGAAAAACCTGCTATTAACAAAAATGCATAAAGTTCCTTATGCCGGGCACCCAGGCTACCAAAAGACAATTTCAACTGTCAAAAAACAATATTATTGGTTAGATATGAAAAAGGAGGTTGCATATTTCATTGTTAGGTGTCTTGAATGTCAAAAAGTCAAGACGGAACACAGACACCCAACTGGTTTGTTACAACCTTTTCCCATTCCCGAGTGGAAATGGTTAGTTGTAACCATGGACATTATTACTAAGCTGTCCAGGATTGCCAAACAACATGACTCCATAATGGTAGTTATAGAAAAGATTACTAAAGATGCCCTTTTTATTCCTGTGAAGATAACCCACTAGGCAACCGACATTGCTGATATTTATTTGAATGAAGTAGCCAGACTTCATGGTATACCTAAGACAATTGTGTCGGACAAAGATCCCATGTTCACATTGAATTTTTGGAAGGGCCTATTCAAAGGATTTGGGACAGATTTAAATTCCAGCACAACTTATCACCTCGAGTCAGATGGACAGATAGAGAGAGTCAATCAGGTAATAGAGGACATGATGAGAATGTATGTCATGGAAAAACCCTCAAAATGGGAGGATTATTTACACCATGTTGAATTTTCTTATAGAAAAGGATACCAAACATCTTTAAAGATGATCCCGTTTGAGGCACTTTATAGAAGAAGATGCAACACACCATTAAGCCAGGACAATCTAGCTCACATGAAAATAGTTGGGCCAGACTTGCTCAGGGATATGGAGGATCAAATAGTGAAGATAAAACATAACCTTAAGGCTGCCCAAGAAAGGAAGAAAAAATATGTTGATAAAGATATAGCTCCTAGAGAGTTTTTAGTAGGTGATCATGTATTTTTAAAAGTGAAAGAAAGGTGAAGTTCCCTAAGGTTGGGAACGTGATCAAAACTAGCAACTAGATACTGTGGACACTTCGAAGTCCTAGAAACGATTGGCCCTATAACATATATGCTTTCATTACCAACATCCATGGATATTCATAATATTTTCATGTATCCTTACTTAAAAAGTATGTACCTGATACTAATCATGTCATTGATTGGAATGTAATTCAGGTGGACTCAGAGGGTGAATTCCAAACAGGGATGATTTTAAGGATGGAAATTTATATTAAAATTTAGAAACCTTGGCGAATCTCACTAATCCTTCATATGCCAACTATAAATGTTTGGCGATATTTTTGTAAAAATATTCAAATTTCTAAGGATTTTATATAGTTTTTATAAAATTTTGGCGATTTTTAAGGTAAAATAATTTTATCCCATAGAATTTGGGCGAATCATTTTTAAAATAGCGAATCTCATTTTTGGAAAAACCATGGAAAATTAGCCCATGAGCGAAATTTAACCTCTAAAATCATCCATGATTCCAAATACAACTGATATGCATTTTGGACCATAAAATGAAGCATATCTGGAATCGAATCATAAATCTGGTAAAGGTCCAATGGACTTGGTACGGTCCTGAAGAAGCAACTTGAGAGCATGAGGATGTTATGCGGGAAGCGTACCCACATCGTTTTGTAAACTTTTGAACTTTGATTGTATATATGTACATACTACACCGAGGACAAGGCAAAAATAGATGGAAAGGGAATGTAATACCCCTAGGATGAACCCCATTTGAAATTTAATTACCATTTTGCACATTGGCTGGTGAGCCAATAACTTTTTGGTCCAGTGAAACTATTTTGTATTATGTAATTTCACTTTGAATTTAATGAAAAAGCATAACTGTTGCAAACCATCCCGACAGAAAGAGCATGGGGGGATAAAATCCACTAAATGGAAAGGGGGATAAGGGTCTGGGAAGGGAGATAATCCATGGGGGATTAAGCCAAGGGATATTAATCATTCATTCAATGGTTCGTTCATACTGTCCTACTCTCCATCATTGGTACCATCTCCCTGCTACTACTATACGTACTTGTTTCCATCTCCATTTTTTCTTGAGGACGCTTGAAGTGAGATTTGCTGGGGAATTAAGATGAAGAAGTGAGTTTTCAGGCCAGTGGGGATTTCTCTCTAGGTGAGAGAAGTGTTGTTGAAGAGGCAGGTTGTCAATCTCGTAAGAATTCCCCCCAGGTGAGAGAATTGTTGGGAATTGTTTCCCAAAAGGTGCCAAGTTGCAACTATAGTACTCCGAGATTTCCTGTCCGGCTTGTTGTTGAAGTTCAGATTCAGGGAAGCGAGGTGGACGATGGGGCACACTCCTTGGGTTAGACAAGCATGTGGGGAAATTATAGATTGTAGGCTCGCTGTTAAACTTGGTGCTTGAGATGAAATCTGAGCATTGTCGTGGAGAGACCTTGTCTGGATAATTTTTCCTTTCCAAGCAGAGTTTAAGCCCCAGCTTGGGGGTGGCCTATTTTTCAGTTTGTGGGCAGTAGAGTCTAAGGCCGTGAAGAAATTCAGAGGTCTGCATGCCATTAGTGGCTATTTATATCAGATAAGTGTTCACCATGTGTTTGTTAAATTTACTAATTGAATGTTTATGTAATCCCGTGTTGGATATTTATTTTGCAAATGATTATATAATCATTGATGGGTATTTGTTGTGATATTTATATTTCAGCATGGTATTGTTAAATTGTACATGAACTATAGTCATGGGTTATTTGCAATGGCTACTTGTTGTTGTAATTATGCATTTTCTATTATGGGTAATGTCTTTCTAGAATTATCCTTCTGGATACTTGTTTCCAAGATGCATAGGACTATACAATCGGTGCATGGGCAGAGTCTATGTAATTAGTACGTGCTCTATACCATGTTTACTTGCATATAAATTTCTATATATTCACTTATTGCTGAGATATTGTATACTCCTTCTTGTATGCAATTTTTTCTATATAACATACGTGGTTCATAGTTGTTATTTAGCAAAACCTTGCATAGCTCAGGTTGGATACACCCCGTCCTTGTATGGATAGGTCTCTAGAAGTAAATTCTTCGTTTAAAACAGTGAGGTATGAGAGCCTTAGCTGGATTTGAAAGGCTTCTGTAAATGTTGAAAGGTCTAGTGTGCCCATGAAATTTACTGGAGAAATTTCGAATTGGTTAAGTATTGGAACAAACTCTTAAACATAAGAAAACACGTGCCTTTTCCCAACATAATCACAATCATTGATCTAAGTACAACGAGTCAATTGTGACCATTGATCTCTATGGTATCGTCGGAATCCAACATTCGGGTAGCCCAAAGTGCAGGAGTAAAGATACTCTAATGGGGAAGACTCTTAGGAGAGATCTAAACCATCGATCCATTGGAGGAAATTTCCATCCATCACAACTTTTGATTGCAGGAATATCCTTCGGAGTCCACAATAGGAGTAACCCCAAAATCTTGGAGGAGAGACACTTCGATGGAGATACTCCGAGGATAAATCCCGATCGTTGATCGGAGTCTCGCTGAGATGTAATTTTGAACTTTGATCAACGTAGAAACCCATAGACGTGAATGACGGGAAGGGTGACATCATGTTGATGTCACACTGATAGAATGAGATTATGTGTATGAGGAAGACACATGGTGGCCTGTAAATGGTCGAGGTAATAAAGGTTGGGTCCTTGTTGAGATTATTCCTTGGGACATGTGACTATATCCCGACCCTTAAATCTATTGACCACAGATCTCATCCATTCGTCCAAAGGCGACTAGTCGGAGTGGGTCGCAATTCTGGAGGAGGAGGTACTCCAATAGGATTACTCCAAGGATTAATTTTGGCAGTTGGTTAGAGGATGGCCACGATGCAGGATAGTTTTCGATCTATCAAGGGGTCCGCAGGATAAGTATGAAGGTTGGGCGAAAAGAACATTATCGGTCGTGCATGTTGAAGGAATTGCTGAAATCAGAATCATTTTTTACCAGTTCACTAGGACCATCTAATTCGTCGGGGTTAATGTTGTCAGACTCGACTGTTAGAGTGTGCAGAGTAGTTCGAAGTGGAAGGGTTTCGATAGCAATGGAGAATATTGTTTGGAGGTCCGACAAAGCGTGGGTCAGAGGCGTGATATGGAAGATGCCACATCCGTGCCATGTATAATGGTATGTGTAATAAGACACCACGTATGTGCCACGTGCCTTAGGGTGCCATGTGGCGCTAAGGTAGAATTGATGGAAGTTAGCTCAAAAACTTTGGAAGACTGTAACTTTTGATCCAGAGTTAGGAATTGAGCATGGTTATAGTCGTTGGAAAGATCTCAATGAGAAAAATCAATCTATGAAGTTTATTTGGAGAAAATATGTATTTGGAAAAAGTGAAATTTTGACACCCCATCAACATAAATGGGAACTAGGGGGTCAGGTGACGCTACATTGGGATTGACAACTTGGAATATCTCTATAACCGTTGATACAACTCCCATTTTCGGCGATTATCACAAGTTAGGCATCGATACAGGTGTGTATCAATGCACAAACTACCAACTCACCGATTCCACTAAAAATGATTAAATATTTCCCAGACAAAAAACCAAGGTCTCTCTTTCTAATTCTTTTCCTTTGTCAAGCTAATGAACATATGATGCATATTTCTAACACTATATTTTCTTAAGACTAATGGTAAAATTGTCTTCTTTTGCATATTTGACCATGTCTCCTCACAAACACTTGCAAAGTGCTGACAAGGCCCATGTCGAATAACCCTCTGCAAGAATGAGTGTACAAGAGGAAGATGTCGATACCCCAAGACCTGTATATGATGCAACTAAAGGTGTTATAGACAGAGATACTTCAACCAAGAGGGGTGAAGTGTACAAAATTTTTAATAACCAGACCTTCCCCCAAATGCTAGAAGATGACCCCGATCTCCAAACATTCAGTAATATCAGGAAATCTAAGATATACAAGGTGGTAGCACACATAATGATGTTCCATGAGTAGAGGCTATATCATGGATTGGTAAGGCATGCTAATCTAGAAACAAAATATATTTTAAATGCCAAAGACCACCCAATCACCTCCTTTGATGCTTCAACAATCACTTCCTATTATCACTTAGAAGACAAAGAGAAATCGCTAGACGAGAAAATCATAAAGAAGTTCTCACACAAGCCAAATGATCTTCTAAAGGCATGGTACAAACCTGAAAAATGTATTCAAGTCAAGATCGTCAGGTGAGTACCCCACCAACCTGCTTAAAATGCCATATTAGTACACAATGGCCATGTTGTGTAGATTATATGAGGAGCCCGATGCTCAGAGGTTCAGGATAACTTGGGTGCCCTTTATATACTATGTTGCAGATGTTGGGTCAACCTTTAACTAGGTTGACATTTTATCGTCATTTTTGGAAGAAGAACTCAGATCAACAAAGAACACCATGGCATGAGAATTCCCGAGTTTTCATATGTCCTTGTATCTCTTGGACATGATTTTCATATGCCATGCATTCCCATAGATGGTTTGGACTTGGCAGTCGAGTGACCCCCCAATCCATATCTGTTGCAAGGTATTGTGGGAGCATAAGTACCAGAATGATTATCACAAAATCTTGGACCACTTCTTGGCTCCTTTGTTCCAACTTATATTCGACTTGCCTGCACCATGCATGACAGTTAAAGCACATGTGATAGTTAAGAGGATAGGGGATTGGTACCTCCTAGAGTATGGAACATACCATAGGATATACAAAGACACCATAACCCCACATTTTCTCCCAAAGTTTGTTCCAGACAAGTTGGTGCTACAGGAAATCGCCTACTAGACTATTGTGCAAGGATTTTGAACAAAACTATATAGAGATAAGAAGGATATCTATCCTCCTCTCCTATTGTGGGTCAGGTCATACTCATTCAAAGACATAAAATAGGCACATTCTGAAGTAAACATATTGGCATTTTTTTTACTTCGAAGAGGAAAGATTTTGGAGGCATAATCCTCTGGATGTGGTCAAAGAGAACTACATCAATCACATGTACAGGTGGGAATATAAAATCGAAATTTGGGAAGAAGAGGAAATCTACCATTGTGCGAAGTCATACCATGACGCCATCTTCAAAAGAAGGGGGAATCCACTGGGTAGGATAACATATAAACAAAGAGTTTGAGAAGCCTATAAGAAGGCCAAAGAAGAAGCGACAGAGGAAACAACAACAACATCAACAACATAAGCACCAATGATGACAATAAACTCTGAATCAATAGCAACAACAACAGATGAAGAGAGAAAAATGAAAGTAGTAGAAGCTACCGAATCAGAGGAAAATAAGAAGAGGAAAGAAGAGGAAGATGAACAACAAAAACAAAAAGAGGTCAAAGAAGTGGTATTAGCCAAGATAGCTACAAAACAACAAAAGAAAGGGGAGAAAATAAGAAATAAAAAGGAGGAAGAAGATGAGTGGAAACAAAGAGAAGGAGAAGCAACAATTAAGGAAACAAATGAAATAAGGAAGCAGTAGCAAAAGCAATAACAAAAACTGATGCAATAACAAAAACAACCACATAAGAAAAGGTAGTCGAAGATGCAACAACAAAGTTATCAACAAAAGAACAAATAAAGAAAGACGAAGAAGCAATAAACACCGATGCATCTCCCATGGACACAAACATTCCAGGGTCATCGACTAAAGTCCCACTCACAGGTGGACACTTTCCACTAAGTGAACTTGGACTGGGATTGTTCAAGCCCTCCAAGGCTCGCAAGGTTTCCAATCTGAACACTTTGAGGTCTGATAAAGCTTCTAGAAATATAGTGCAACAACAAACCAGGAAGCTCCTAGTGACTAGGAAGGATCCACTATCAGTGGTTACCGAAACCACCATGACAGAGAATGTAAAAAATGATCTTCTTTCAATTGCATTAGCTGGCGTCACATTCACACTGACATCAGAGCAGAACCTTCAGGACTTGGTGCGTGAGAACTAAGAAAAGGATGACATGATCAGGGAGCTAGAGGAAGAAGTCACGTGCGGAAAAAGGGACAAGGAAAGCATTAAAGAGTTTATACTATGTGTCGATAAAGTCAGAATAGAGATTCATGAAATGGTGACAGATATGTATGTGAATTTGCAAGTTTTCCAACAATTAACAACACATATTATGGAACAACATAACAAAACACAAGCCAATAATGTGGAGTTTTCCGCCATTAGATTAGGTCTCAATGAGATGTAGTGGTGGAACGCTGAGAATCCAGATGCTTCATCTGAGCTACCTCACATATCATAATGGGAGATAAATCTTTATTATGCTCCTCTTGATAATTTCCAACAAGCGAGGGAGAAGGTAAAAAAGGACTTAAAGAATCCACTATTGATCTATGCACAACTTCACAAGGTGGCACACATCTTAGCACACAAAGGACACCTACCCCAGATCAAAGAACTCAGGAAGATGAAAATCGATGAGTAGAGTTTTGAAGAGGTCGAGCTAAATATGAAGCAGAGACAAACATACTCTAGGGATGCGACTAGGGTGATAGTGGAACTGATGGGTGAGCATCTCGTGAAGCCAACTAGAACACAAAACATGATCCAAGCCTTCATGTCAATTTGAAAAGAGACATGAAGACCCTCTCACAAAATTCAGTAGTTCACGAGGCTGCCCTGCAGTCACTACTATTTTGTAGAGTTGTCTCCATTTCAAGACATCATGAAGTCTGGGAAGCCTACCCGAAGGACAAATACAAATGAATGGGACATAACAACCATTTTGAATTTACTCACAACCACCTTCTATTTAGTCTTTTTTTCAATTATACTCAATTTTGTACTTATTATAACAATTGTCATAATAGGTGAAAGGGGAAGACGAAATGAAATGTAACTTCTTCTTGCAGAATTAAAAAAAAAAACCATAGGAAGTTAACTATAAGTAAAGGAAGAGACCCACTTTGAAGGGGCTCTTCAACCATTGTAATTTATGGAAACTATTTTTTGAAATAATATTGAGAAGCCCTTAGGGCTAATTTTGTTGGAGAGAAATGTTGTTCGTTGATAGTGAGTTTGCTTTGAACTGCTTCAAGTAATCTGTTAAGTTGTCTGTAAATGTTGTTTCACTTATATACTTTTTTTACGTGAACACAAATTTTCTACAAACATTGTTTTTTTCTCTTATTAATTATCTTGAGATGATGAACAATTTATGTATGTGATTGTGTATCTTAGAATGATTTGGTTATGCCTTTATATTCATGTGTTATTAACCGTGTTTCTCTTTAACAACTATCTTGAAGGATCTCTCAAAGGAATTGCTAACATTTTGAGCTGCTTATTTGTTACTTTAGTCGCTCCTAGCTAGGATATGGTAGATTAGATCTTATTTCTACAATCATATTAGTTTGCATTCACATTTTTCTTTTCATTCAAACAATTCATCCACCCCCCAACTCAGCAATGCCAGTCAAGGTAGAATCTGGATGGGTCTCCTAATTGAAATGGTGCATAGTATAATTGGAACTGCGTACCAGGGAGTACCCCTGTATGTTGAAGGGAATTTTTCCTACATCAACACTTCCTTTTATCCTCTACTTCTTTATCACACCACATATTCTCCTTAAATTTAGATGTAATGATATTTTTAATATTATTAGTATTCTATAGAATGACATCCTCTTGTATACCCCAATGATTTACTTAAGACTTGGCATCTTTATGCCATCCTCGCTTGAGTTGCTGGTGGTTTTGGATGGAATTTTAAGCAATTTTGGGGAGCCTCTTATCACCCATGTTGTTTATCTTGTTCTTGTACATTAAGTACATAATTATGGTACTTCTCTTAATGGGGGAAACACTCACTTCTATGAGGAGGATAAGATAGGGTATATTTCCTTTAATTTTGAGATTATAAATGAAAAAATTCTTTTGAATATGTTCTATCTTTCTCCAGGATTCTTTAGAGATACTACATCCCCAAACTTCACATTCGTATAAGATAAAATGAGTGACAAGAGTATTAAAGATGATTTTTTTTATCATCCCATAGCTGAAGGTCCACTAGCTCACTTGTTTTCAAGCCCATACTAAGCTTTCCACCCTCCATTTATCCTTTTCTCAATTCTATAGTTGCAATCAAGCTTGTGATGAATGTCGATTCCAAGATATTTGTGTGAAGCTACTTCCTCCAAGCTATTGTTCTCATATACGAAAGTGTTGTAGGTGATTTTTTGGGATTTAATTATCATAACATTCATTTTGTTTGTGTTCATAGTCATACCCGTGCTAGCGCAAAATTCCTTTAGGATTATTAGTTGCTTACTGAGGTCTTAGGGATTCCTCACCATAAGAACAATATCATTGGCATAAAGAATAATGATGATGAATATACTAGCGAGAGTCGAGCCAATACAACCAACATCTTCCAAGCAATATTCTAACTTATCAATGTATATGCCAAAGAGGGTAGGGGATAGGGGACAATCTTGCTTTAATCCTATAATACAATTAATTTCCTCCGACTAGCCCTCGATGTTCATAAATGTAGCAATAACATTCTCATATAACCTTATTGCGACAAATCTCAGCTCATAAGGAACTTTTATCTATTCTAACCTATTCCAAAGGTTAATCTTGGGCACTGTGTCAAAAGCTTTTCTAAAATCAATGAAACAAAAAATGAGATTGGTTTTATTATTGCAACACTCCTCTGCAATGATCCTAGTCATAAAAAGATGGTCCACAGTTGAGTGTTATCCTCAAAACCTGGCTTGGTCTTTAGCTCTTTTCTGTGGCTTTCAATCCATATGCTATTCTTCTTTTCCAAAATACTTCTGTATAGCTTGGCTAAGATGGGGTTAATCATAATGATCCTGTAGTTAGAGGTTTATTTTATCCACACTTTTAAAGATATGAACAATGAGGCTTTGAGTCTAGGGTTTAGGGAAGTTGTTAGAAAAATAGGATCGCAGAGTAATTAAATAAAACAAATGTGGAAATAAAACACAGAAGATACACAATACAATAGAGACATAGATATACGTGGTTCACCCAGTGTGGGCTACGTCCACCAGAGAAATTTCCAGGTCCTTCCTTTATTATTATCCAACAAATGAAGGGATACAAAATACAACAAACCCATTGTAACTTCCTCTTATTTCTCTCACAGTATCCTATCTCAGAATACAGTATTCGCAATGATACATAAACACAATACATTTCCCTCATAAAAAGAGGGTTGCCTTCTAGGGAAAAAAACCCTAACATAACTTCTGTAAGTTTTAACCCTGCGAAGTAAAGCAATGCATATAGATTCTTAAGCAATACAGAAATTAATCAATGGCTCATACACAGAGTACACAGAGATTTTTACCGGAAATCCTCAACCAGGAAAACCTTTCTTATTTTCATTATATCGAATTTCACCATTCGCCATACAATATATACAACGTTTTTATGTATTCTGTAGATACCAAAACCCTAATCCCTTAATCCGGGATTAATTTACAAATCAACTAAAAATAGCAAAATCCGCTAAAAATAGCAAAAACCGTCCAAAAAAAAAAATTTCAGGGCGCTGCCCCGAACCCCGTCGACCCCGGGCTACCGCCCGATGCCGAATGCTGCGCGTAACCAGGGGGGGCATACCTGCCCCCCCCTGGGACCCTCCTAGGAAAGTGCTCGACGCACACAACAGAGCTCTAGGTGAAGGGATCGTCAGACGCAGTTGTCGTATCTAACACACCCACACACACAGACACATGCAAAGAATATAACACATACCCAACATTCTCCCACTTGTTGTTTTCTTTGCATCTAGGGGTCCATGGGATTATATAGTCAACAATCCAGGGCAACAATGCCCATTGTTACTCTACACCAAGAGAAATTTTCTGTGCTCACAAACTTTGTCAATGAATCTGCAGCATTCTTCAAAGTGTCAACCTTTTCTAGCAACACCTTCTTTTCCTCAACCGTGTCTCTCACAAAGTGATACTGAACATCAATATGCTTTGTCTTCGAATGATCAGCTGGGTTCTTTGCCTGGAATATTGCACTATGACTGTCACAGTCTAATCTCACTGCTTGTTGTACCAATCCAATACCTGAACACTAAAATCTTTGTAACCATACTGCTTCCTTGCTTGCATGAGTGGCTACCATGTATTCAGCTTCTGTAGTTGAGAGTGCCACTACAGCCTGTCTTTTGCTCATCCAACTGATTGCTCCTCCAAATAGGTTAAACACATACCCACTTGT
>ML792967.1:59854-80751 GCA_009831015.1 Picea engelmannii | reverse complement strand
TTTTTTTAGGTATTCCGTAGATACCAAAACCCTAATCCCTTAATCCGAGATTAATTTACAAATCAGCTAAAAATAGCAAAATCTGCTAAAAATAGCAAAAACCGCCCCAAAAAAATAATTCGGGGCGTTGCCCCTAACCCCGTCAGCCTCGGGCTACCGCCCGGTGCCAAACGCTGCGCGTAACCAAGGGGGGGCATACCTGCCCCCCCCTGGGACCCCCCTAGGAAAGCGCCTGGCGCACACAGCAGAGCTCTAGGTGAAGGGATCGTCAAACACAGTTGTCGTATCTGACGCACCCACACACACACACATGCAAAGAATATAACACATACCCAACAACTTCTACTGTCATATCTGCGACCTTATAATGAACGATCTAGATTTACAATGAAATTACAATATACATTTACAAGGGAATTTTTCCTTCGGGGGCTTCGCCCCCAAACCCCCACCGAGGGCTTGCTTGCCCCTAGACCCCACAGTTAGGGGGATGGACGCCACAGAGGGGGTAACCCCCCACATGGAGGAGTGTACATTCTTCCAGGGTGTAAAGTCTTCATGGGGTATAAACACGGCTGAAAAACAAAGAGCTCTGTATCAGGAAGATAATCAGGCTCCACAACCAATATAAGCCATGCTTCACTGCTAAGTTGAAGAGCTTGTGTGTGTGAGGGATGATGATATGCTCTCCAATTTTTAATATTTCAGCTTGGTAGCCTTCAATATCCTTAGCTTTCCCTTTTGCCAGTCGATTAACCACAAACTTTATGTCTTTTATAGAAAACACTTCTTCCTCTATAGAAACATTTGGAATGTTGTCTATGTCAATAAGGAACTTTCAAAGATTTTTGAGGTAGGAGTTCCAGTCCTTCAGGGGAATCATATTGTTTTCTTTAGTTTTATGAGTTAGAATTTACCTCCATAATCTCTTAGGATCTTAGTTTAGATAGGTGCAAAAGATTCTCTTGTTTTCTATTTATGTAGTTTCTTTTTTACCTTTTAATTAGGGCATTGTAGATATTAATCTTATTGGCTTTCAAGGACTCATTAGAGCCACGCCTAATGGTTTTCTAGCAATTTTACATTCAATATCATACCAAGGGTTGATTGTTCTATTATTCCTTTTACATAACACCTCGATAGAGAATTTTTTAATGGAACTAGAGAGGGTTGTTGTAAAAATATGATAGAGGTCTTCGATGTTATTCTTATAAGATAGGAGATTTAATTCACTATTTAAGTGCTTTAAGAAAAAATCAACTTAATTTTTTTCAAAAAGCGAGTTCCTTTAGTTACTAGAGTTTTCTTCAATGGAGCTTTTGTCCATGACAAAGTTTAGAGTTAGGGCCAAAGGGATATGAACAGAGTTAGGCTCATGGTCCTTTAAAAGGTCAAAATTTACTTTTTGGTTGCATACATGGATATAAAATGATATCAGATATCACATAATCTATGACACTACTACCCAACCCATGGATGTGAGTCATCCAATTAGAGTTTGGCCACTTTAGTATACCATTGAAAATGATTAGATATTGAGAACTATAGAGCTTGATTAGCTTGGAACCAAATAAATTAATAGGTGCAAAGTAACAAATTGCTATATAAATCTTCTTAGCATTAATGTCGAAAATCTCCACCCAAATGTATTGATTGAAAGGGAATTTCATATGAAGCAGAATGTGAGGAGAAATGCTTTTTTTTTATATAGCAAGCTATGCCTCCAATCCCTCTACATGAGGATTTCTCATTTTAGGTCGATACAAATCCTTCTATGTTAGGGACTTTACATTCTTCATACTCCCGACTTTTAATATTTCTATCAATACTACATGGATATTTGAAAAATTATACATGTAAAAAACAATATAAAAAAGATAAAATTTATTTTATTTTAAAATATATAAATAAATACTAAATGGATATTTAAAAAAAATTGATTTTATTTTGAAATATATAAATAAATACTAAATAGATATTTAAAAAATTATACATGTAAAGAACAATATGAAAAAAAATAAACTTTATTTTATTTTAAAATATATAAATAAAATCAATGAAAAATACATTATATTTCACATATATTATTTTTTTATAAGGTTATATGTATTAATTTATAATTAATTTTTTTATAAATTTATATGTATTAATTTATAATTATTATTTTTTTAATAAATTTATATGTATTAATATAAAATTATACAAGATAAATTTGATTTAATATTATACAATTTAAATTTGATTTACAATTTAAATTTATATATAAAACAAAAAATACATATAACATATACAAATTAACATACATTCCATAATTAAAGCGATTAAAAAATTCAAAATACAAAGATCACTTCACATTGTTGCCATTCAAAAAAACTAAACACTCAAATTTGTAATTAACTTAATTTGGCTTAATGTTATGTAAAGATTTAAAGAAGCATTTATAAAAGCTCAACCTTCAAGTTTATAACCACTTTTACTTTAATGTTACGTGAATATTTAAAGTTGCATATAAATTTGAAAAGCAACATAAATAAATAAATGAAAACAAAATCCATCTATATATAGAGTATATATATAAACAAAAGATTAACATTTTTATTGGTATGTGGAGATTTAAAGTTGTATATAAATTTGAAAAGTAACATGAACAAAAGAAAACAAATTTCATCCATATTTTAAATATAAAAAGTACATAAACAAGGAATTGAAAGAAATAAGGTTGTAAATCAAGTTTAATATTCAAATTTATATAATATTATAAATCAAATTTAATATTGAAATTTATAGTCAATTTGAAATTAATGTATTTTTTAATGTTAATTAAATGTTTAAACCCTCACACAAATTTGAAGAGCAATATGAAAATGAGAAAACAAAACTATTTTTATTTTAAATAGAAAAAAACAAGGAATTAAAAGAAATAATGTTGTAAATTACATGCATAATGAAAAAGCATAAATTTCAAAGAAGATTAAGGAAAATAAATTAGTGTACTTGTTCCAAAGAAAAGTGACATGTAACCTGCAATGTATCCTTGAGAGTCTAATGTGTGGATCTTCTCACTTCATCTTCATTTAATCAAAACACCTAATCTAAATGAAGGGAGATCAAATCATGGATAACACAAACATCACATACACCTCAACTCAAGGTTTAATAGATACATGTGCAAAATTAATAATACGAATAAAGGAAAACAAAATTTATCTCCATTCTAAATAACACACAAACAAGAAACATAAAGAGATAATGCTATAAACAATATACAACAAAAAAAAGGCAAAGATATCAAACATGAATAATGCAAAAAATGTGCACATATGTGCCAAAGAGGAGTGGAGTGTAATTTGTAATATACCCTTAAAATGTTGCACGATGCTATAGTTTGAGGTCCTCACCTCAACTTATTCAATTTAACTATAGTGGGATTGATAAGATGTCAACATAAAACACCTCAATCAAAGTAAGTGCAATTAAATCATGGAGTCCATAAACATTGCATATGCTATGGGCCGTGTTACCCCTTATTTTGTATACGGGTAATGCTAGTGAATTTCTTCACTATCCCTTGTGAATTTTTACAAGCCTTGGATAATTGGGGTACTTGTTTGGTTTCATGGATTACGATGAACTAGAAGGTTTGATGACATGTTACTCTCAAGCATTTGGCTTCACCTTGATTTTTTTAGGCATCGTCACATTTCCCAAGGTAGTGAACATTTCCCAAGGCATCTTCATGTATTTTGAGGTAGTTCATTATTCCCAAGGCATTGGTCAAAGCAATTTTGAGCTTTCCTTCATGTACTAGAACTTATCATGCCATGCAACATCCTAGATTTTGAATCTCTCACCTCTTTTGCACATTTTGAGGCATGTGTCACTTGATTTGAGTGGACATCCACCTTGGAGATTGCATTGGGGTTCTATTTGGCACATGTGGGCTTACTCGACCCTCCCATGAATTGAGGGGATGATTAACATATTTGAGGAGGGTTGTTGCACCTTGAACACCTCACATTTAACCTCTTGGAGCTTGTTTTGAGGATCTGTCCACTTTTCAGGGTTATATTTATTGCATGTTGAGCCTTTCTACCTTGGACACCTACATGTACATCTTGGAGGTTGCTTTCAAGCCTAATTTGAGGAAATGTTTGATAATATATCCCTTGGAGGCTAGGCATTGGACACTTGACACACCTTCTTCCCTTATTGATGAAGACATCTCTCTTTCTTGGGGATATTTCACTTGGATTATTGTACATGTTGCTTTACCACCTCATTTTTATTATATTTTAAGTTCCCTCCCTAGGATAGATCTAAGGATCTCACATGAGATATTGTTATTTTATTGTATGAGATATTGTTATTTTATTATAAAGGAAGTTGAGCAACACTCTATATAAAGAGGTGCCTTCCTCATTATCACTCATAGTTAGATTTTTGGAGCTTCCACTCCTTGGAGGTTAATTGACCTATCTTTCTTGGAGCATATGGTTGTGTAAAGGGTTCTTTCTTTGTCGATGATTTTTGTCAATTCTTGAAGCTTCTCTATCTTGGTTCTTATTTGGTGCATACATATTAATGGTGAAATGCTCAAGTCTTCTACAATCTAACTAGATCGATCTATTTAAGGGATTTTAATACCCTTGGAGGGAAGATGTTCTAGGGTAATTCATATCCTTCTTCCTTTGTTGGTTTGGTAATTATTTGACGCCTTTCTTTGTTATCCATCTTGGAACCCTTGAAAGAAGTATTAAGTATGTTTATTAAGCCATAGTTGATCTTGTTGGAGAAGGTTGTTACCTTGAGGTTCCCTTCTTGTTGGGCCTTGATTTCCATTGTTGATCTTGATTGGATGAGGGATTATTATTCCATTTGGTTTTAATCCTTTAGTCCTAGTCGTTGAAAGGAATAGACCAATTGTTAAGAAGGATTTTTCTTGGCTCCATAAGCCTCTTTGATTCACCTTGAATCCATTTCTCTTGTTGGATTTGGCACTCATCTC
The DNA here is from genome assembly GCA_009831015.1 of Picea engelmannii. Classification (NCBI taxonomy): domain Eukaryota; kingdom Viridiplantae; phylum Streptophyta; class Pinopsida; order Pinales; family Pinaceae; genus Picea; species Picea engelmannii. The sequence continues at coordinate 75,746 of ML792967.1, read as the reverse complement.
TACTTCTTTCTATCACCTCTTTTCAAATCCTAAAAAACCCAAAACAATTTTTTACTAAAGCTACTCTCATTTCACCTTGTGCTTCATTGCCTATCTTTACTAATCGTACTAGGGATACTCCACTTGAGCTTGAGGAGAGCCAGATAAAAGTGGAGAGGATAGATTACTAAGATGATAGTGTTGACCATCCTAATAATTGCCCCTTGAGTTATGCCTTGTGGATTGAGACGTTTATCATTAAGTACAATTTAGATAGTAACAAGCCTTAAAGTCAAATAAATATATAATATACAAAATGCATCAACTTGATAAGAAAAACTCTAAAAAGAAAATAAAATTATCAAGGAAAAACACAAAGTATATACAAACATACGGATATGCTTCACTATTAAAAAAAAATGTATTTAATAAAATAGTGGTGACACAAAGAGGTATTCAAATTGATTTGAATGTGTGAATTATAGTTCATTATTAATGGTTAACAAGTTTTTAATGATTAGGTACTTAATGAGTTAGAGGGTTATGTCGTTTAGTCACTAAGTAAGTTAGTGATTAGAATATATTACTTCATGGTTAATGGGTTAGTGTACCCAATTATATACTTATAGTTTCAACCAATAAAAAATGCTTAGGAAGTACTCAAAGCAATGCTATTATGATGATTCAAAACATATTAATTTTTTTTTTGGGAAGTGTGCATTTGTTAAGAGGTTTGGACTTGGTTACAAAGGTTTTTTTTACATGTATGTTATTTTGAAATCATGACACAATAACAAAATTTGATTGTTTTTATTGAGTTAAAGATGTAAAATATATATATTTTTTTAACAGAATGGAAGAATAACAAATTTCTCACAATAATCCAAACTACATCCAATTGAAATAAAATATTGTTATTATTAAATTAAAAAACTTATTATATAATTAGTTATAAAGAAAATAATATTATATTGTTGTTATTGACTTAAAAAACTTATTTTACAATTCATTATAAAGATCTATTTATAATAATTTAGAATCATTTTAATTTTAAATTTATGTGGACTCTAAATAAATAAATGAAACTAAATCCATCATAATTTTGAATTTAGAAAGTTTCTATATAAATTAAATAATTTTGTTATAAATCTTTTTTAAAATACAAAAATTAAAGAAGGATTTGAATTTTTATGGGATTTGGTCCCTCTCACGATCCTTTGATGCATCAATCCTCCTCCCCAGAACAATCAAATCATGAAAAAAAAAAATATGATCAGTTTCCAGTGATAAAAAAAAATCTAAACTTTTTTTAAAAGAAAAAATTATACAAAATTTTAAAAATCTACTAAAAATAAAATAACTAACCTTCATTAATTGTCCAGGCCGTACTCAATGGCCGTTCAAAGTTGTAAACTTCCCAAAATAGCCAGATTTGTTTTAATAGGGCCTATTGACACAGTCATAGTTTCATAGTCACAATGGAACTCTGACTGTACACCAAGTTGAAATTTGCCCCAGAAAATCACTACTTTTATGAACATTCTACACAGTCATAGTTCCCTAGTCACAATGGAACTGTGAGTGTACAGCAAGTGGAAATTTGCCGAAGTAAATCACCACTTTTATGAACATTCTATACAGTCCAATTCGGTAGGCTAGTGGGTCATTACTTTTAAAACATTCTAGATAGTTCAAAGGGGTAGGTAGGTTAGTATAGGGTTTAGTTTTTTATTTGGTTATTTATTCAAATCTTGTAAATTCCTTTGTAATTTGGGATACATCCTCCCAAAACCATCCAATCATGGAAAAAAAAAAAATTTATGATCAGATTCCAGTGATAAAAGAAAAAAATAAATATAAAATCATAGTTTCCAGCGATAAAGAAAAAAAAAAACCTCCAAACTTCAATAAAAAGCTATGCAAAATTCTGAAACTAATTGAAAAGAAAAGATGGAATAACTTACCTTCATGAATTGTCCAGGTCGTACTCAATGGCCATTGAACGTTGTAAACGACCGAAAACCAGCCAGATTTGGTTTCATTGGGCCTACTGACTGACAGAGTGAAATTTGCACAATGAAAGAATCCCTCTGATCTTATGGAATTTTGCTCATTCAGCGCCCTTCCTTAGGGCGTTCATGATTATTTTGCTATTTTTGGCCTTCTGTAGATTTAACAAACAGATATCCTGAAATGATTGAATAAAGAATAAAGCCTGTCAGCAGGGTATCTAATCTACTGCATGAGCTATTACAATCAAATTTATCAGTAACTATTTTTCTCTCTTCAAAACCCAGATTTTTTAACTTCCCCTTGTAGTTTTGCTTACCTATTTATTTATAGAATGGAAAGCGAAATTTGTGAGGACCTCCCATGAATGTCTAGCGAAAAAACAAATCATATCAGACGACGAGACAAAACAATGTATTTATAGAAAGGAAAACGAAATTTCTCCGCATCTTCAGTGCATGTATATCGAAAGAACAAATCATCTGAGACGAAACTTCACAACGGTAGACAAATGAGACTTTGCTTCTTTTTTGGTTTTTTCTATTCGCAGCAGCGTCGGCAGCACCATCAAAAAAAGTAAGTCACAGTCAGAATATGGAGAGTATTAACGTGAAATAAAATAAGAACCACAAAGCAATGTGGTCCACACGCCTTAGTGGGACACAGGATTCCGTTGATTGTGCGGTACATAAGCTTCGCGGGATTTATAAAGGTAACAACAATTATTCTATTGTAACGTAGTGAGTGATAAAAGTAGTTTTATATAATAATAATAATTTAATTTTAAGTTTATTGCTATTACTAAATTAGTATGTTTGAATAAAGTTTATTGAAAATATACATATTTTATTTATTTATTTATTTTTTAATTTGAATTTATGATTTTTTTAAAATACATGTTTTTAACCATTAAACCTATTTCACTTTAAACTAAATAATTTCAAATTATTATTTTTTATACTTATATTATAAATAGTTTTTTGCACTTATAAATAAAGGGTCACCAAATAAATCTAATTATTGCCTTTATAATTATATACATTATAGAATCTATATATAAAAAAATTGTGATTATATACATTATAGAATCTGTATTTTTTTTTTTAATATTTAAATCAAATGAGTTTTAATAAAAAAATAAAAATTTCTTTTATTACAAAGGTGTACACTTATTGATAATGGGCAGATTTAATAGGGGTTTAGTGCTTAATAAGTTTTCTATAGACATGATTAAATATGGCTGGAATATTCTTAGTAACTGTAACTGTACTAGTAATAAAATGAGTTATTAGATTAAATAAATATATGAAATAACAAATTATTATATTTTTTATTTTTCTTAAAAAAACAACAACAACTATATTACTAATATAATGACGTAGTCTAAATCATGGTCTACATCTATTTCATTACTTTGCATTAATTATTTTATATTTTTTTGACGTAATCTAAATCATGGTGTACATCTATTTCATTACTTTGCATTAATTATTTTATATTTTTTCATCCATTTTGTTGTAGTTTTCATTAGATCTTTTATAATTTTATATTTATTTATTCCATTTACATGTGTATAATTATTTTTTTTTCTAATTTTATTGTACTTCTCATTAAATTCTATTGAATTTTTTATTTCTTCATTATACATACTTAACATCATTGTATAGTGTAGGAGAAAGTTGTTCCACTCTTTATGTTTTACATTTCTCATTTGAATTCTATTGAATTTTTCTATGTTTTCCTTATACATACTTAACATCATTGTATAGTGTGATGTGTAGTGTATGACAAAGTTGTTCCATTCTCTATGTTTTACATTTCTTAATGTTATTATTTGTATCATGAAAGTTGTCCCAATCTTTATGTTTGATATTTTTAATTGTTTTATTATTTAAAAAAAAAAGAAAATTTTACTATTATATTAGAAATATAACTATTACAATTTTTTGGACTTATGAATTGTCTGGTTTTGAGTTAATATAAAAAATATCATCAAAATATGAGTAGAATAAAAGAATACATCTCTCACGATCAAAGATTCAAAACATAACCACGGACCCGAATAAGAACTAACATATTGACATTATTAGAAGATGTAGATGTGTTCTCTATGGCCCTCAATGCCATTTTCCACGCTGAAAAAAGTGATCATGCCTTCGGGTTCCATAAAGGACTTGTTAGAAAGAAAGTCCACCTCATTGTTGTGTGCCCTGTAGATATGGTGGAAGCTTATATCCTGAAAAAAATTGATAAGGCCCATAACTTTGCCCTTCCAACCTTCTATGGCACACGCTTGCAATCTGCCTTTCTTATTTAACCAGTCTATTACCACCTTTGAATCTCCAAGGAGATACAAATTTGTATATGAAAGGTGGTGTGCCATAGTCAATGATGCCCATACACCCAAGAACTCAGCTTTTGTATTAGTGCCTTGACCACAGTTCATTAGCCATTTTGTAACATTGGAGCCATGTGTTTTTAGAAAACCACCTGCGCCACATAGGTTCCCATTTGGGCTGGCCGCACCATCAAAACATGCTATGGAGAATCCTTCGCGATAAGTGAAATCACAAGGACGAGCTTGAAGCGACTTTTGAATGCCAAACTTCCATTGTAGAGCGCCCAAATTTTTTTATGATCACCCGACTGACAGAAGGAGTAGAGTCCTCAAAAAGTGTTGAATTTCTCTCTAGCCATAGAAACCAACAGGTGAGCATCGGAAGGAATGGGATGTTTTTTTTTTTTTATGTCCACAGACTATAGTATTCTGACAGGGAAGAGCCCTTCCATACATCCTTAAGGTGCAATATTGATTTTAATCTCTGCCAAATGGTGATAGTGAAACGAAATGAGATAAAAGATGATTTGTATCTTCAGATGAAGAAACACATAGAGTATAGTGACTGGGTCCTTCCCAACCTTTCCTCTAAAGTGTCTCCCAAGTGTGAATCTTCCCCTCAATAGCCAACCAAGTAAATAATTTGATTTTTTGTTGTATTACCCATTTCCATATGCCACGCCTCCATCCTGTTACGACGTTGCTGTCTTGTGTATTATGTAAAGCCAGATAAACATTTTTTGCTGTTAAGATACCACATTGATCTCCTCTTGACCACATTAGCTTGTCGTTGTTGTTCCCAATGGAGACACCAGAGCTAATAAGAGATTTCCTGAAATAATCCCATTCCCTTGCTAGTGGGCCAGAGAGGTGCAACTATGAAAAAACTAATCCAGGTAGGCGAGTGTCCGAAGCCAACCTCACTTTTCCACGCCTGTGAGAGCGTAGATCATTTTTTGTTTTAAAAATGTAATCAGTTCTGGAGAGAGGAAAGATCTGTCCTCCAACCCCATAATTTTATCAATGTCGATCGTCACTAGATGGCCCGTCCCCGAAAGCCAACTAAGCCAATGGGTAATCAGGTGAATTGATTTTAATAGACCGCCCCAAATCTTGGAAACAGACGACGCAGAAAAAGAGGGGGATTTGAGCCAGTTAACAATCGTGTGGGGAGAGAGGTACTTGTCCTTTATAACGTCATGCCAGATACCCACACCCATAAGAACCTTCCAAAGGGTATCTGCAACAATGGATTTGCTGAATAGAAAAATATTTCGAAAGCCTCAACCTCCATGGCTCTTTGGTTTAGCCAGAGGCATCCAATTGCACAAATGAAGGTGTGGGAAGTTCCTATTCCCTCTCCAGAGGAAGTTATACATAAGACTCTTTATCTTGTTTAACAAAGAACAAGGGACAACGACCAAGGACAACGAGTAAAATGGCAAAATTTCCATAGTTGATTTAACTAAGATGAAGCGTCCACCCAGGGACAACCACCTGTTACACCATAGATCAATTTTATTTTCCAATTTATACAAAAGACAGTCACAGTCTGAAATTCTGTGGGGACCAGTCGATATATGGAAACCGAGATATTTGAAACCTGTGTATAGAGATGAAAAAATGTAGGGAAGAATATCCTGAAACGAAACAAATTTGGATTCCGATAATCCGACAAAAAAAGCACTGGACTTTTGTACATTAACCTTTAATCCAGAGGCATTGTAGAAAAAATTGACAATCTCTTCAATTTCTATCCACTCATTTAAAGATGCATTTGTCATAATCAAAATATCATCCACAAATAAGATGTGTATAATCCTCATCATCCTGGACACTTTTATACTTGTGATCTTCTGTGCTTCCTTACTATCTTTTAGAAGTAAACTAATTCCTTCTAATAATAAGATAAATACTAACGGGGGCAATGGACAACCTTGACGTAAGCCCTTGCCGCTCCTAAAGAAATCGGTTGGTTCCCCGTTCACTAAGACTACAAAAGACGAAGAGGTATACAATTCATAATCCAGTTGGATACTTGTACATCGAAACCTGTCTGTATCAAAATCAGCCTCATAGTATCCCCGTTAACACAGTCATATGCCTTTTGTAAGTCCAGTTTCAGGATTATAGATTTGTATTTTCTCTTCTTGATGCTATGCAAACATTCGTGTGTAGTGCTGATGGCGTCCATTATCTACTGACCTTTTAGGAACCCAAGTTGTTCTGTAGAGATGAAACTGGAAAGGATGGGTTTGATACAATTTGCAATTATTTTTAAAATTAATTTATAAACAAGATTGCAAAGAGAGATGGGCCTGTAGTCGTTGAAGGTGGACGACTTGTTAGACTTTGGCACGAGCACAATGAAAGTAGAGTTGCGTCCGCTAATTATTTGTCCCTTTGTTCTGGATTCCTCCACCATTTCCAGCAGATCGTTCCCCACAAGGTCGAAAAAAGCGATGAAGAACTCCACGGTCCATCCATCGAGACCTGGGCTCTTATCTTTCTTAAAAAAATAAGCACTTTCTTTAACTCTTCTAAGTTGATAGGACTAGCTAGAGAGTTTGAATTTGATTCTGTTACCATGTGAGGAAAGAGACCAACCAGTTTTCATTGATCCGCGGATAAAAGTTGTCCCTGTGATTTGAAGAAATTGTCAAAATACCTCGCGATCTCTGCTTTAATATTCTCCTGGCTTATGTGTTGTTGCCCAGAGGAGTCCACAATTTCCCAAATGTGCTTCCTATTTCTCCTAAAGCTGGCGAACTGGTGAAAAATCTTTGTGTTGCGATCGCCGCCCTTAATCCAAATAGCTCTACTGCGATGTCTCCATAACTCTTCTTTTTCTTTTAAAAGGTTGTTGCGCTCATGTTCCAAGCCAATTAATAACTTTTCTATTTCTGTTGTTATTTCACCGCTGACCCGTTGAATTAAGATCTCATTTATATCAGATTCCAACAAATTAATCCTGTTCTTTTCATTGATCCAAAGCTTGGTCCTATATTTTAACTCCTTTAGTTTCCAGGAAATTCTGCGTTGTTTGCCACCTTCAGAAAGAAACCAAGGATTTGACCAGGTCTCATGTACAAGAGAAATATAGCCTTTATCTGTGAGCCAATGAGGATTGGGCTTAAAAGGATATGGTTTAAAACTTGGTCTGATCTCTAACTATAAAAGAATAGGGGCATGATCGGATATATATGGGTATTCCACCCAAGAACGATGAATACCAACTTTTGTGAGAAGCTCTTCTGATACATAGTACCTGTTTAAATGCTTAGCTATAGAGATGGACCCGTGGTGTCCATTTTTCTAGGTAGGGACGATAGTGTCCGGTAGCACATCGACCAAATGATTGTTTTAAAATAGAGCTTTGAAATATTTAGATAGTGGACCCGACAGTGCTGACCCTCCCCATATTTCACTAGGAGAAACGATGAAATTTAAATCTCCAACTAAAATTAGATTTTCATGTAACAAAATGCCGCTTTCCTCTACCGCATTCCAGAAGATCCTCCTCTCCGCGCACAGGCCGTAAGTATTTAGAATAAGAAACTCACTCTTATTTGCAATGTAGTGACCCGAAATCGATTCTGTAGGAGTAGGAGGACTGGACAACTCTGACAGGAACTGGAAAGCTCCGAATACATTACAATTTTTTTCTGGAGACAATTTGTATGCGGGCTCTTGCTGTTCTAAGTGTTCAGAAACATCCAGAGAGCTCCAACCACTGCAATCCTGTCGGAGGTGGTCAGTCTTGTGCCATATGCTGCACCATAATGAGATACCGAGGTAATACAAACGTTGGATAGTTTGCCTACCATGCCAGTCTATCTCAAACACTTCCAGTAGACCCTAGTGTGTATTCATATCGACTAGCACGCGGGCTGTTTTCCTGTTTGAGGAAGATAAGTTTCCCTTATCTACAGAGATAAAAGTACCCAGAGTGTTGCCTATAGACCTGAGCGCTGGTTCATTCCATAAGTGTATGGGAAATGCCAGGAAGGAGCACACACAGATGGCGCTGTTGGAAATATTCAATGGTCGGGTTGAAATATATAGGCCATTTCTTATTCATGAGGTTGCTGCCTCCCATAATCCACCTCTGTTCTAAAATCTTGACTTGGTCCTCCAGAGTCCTACATATGAAGCCAAGCCACCCACTGGTCAAGTGTAGAACTTCCGATGCGTAACACAGTATAGGAAACCAATGGGTTTGGACCCAATCCTATATAGGAATATCACAAAGATAACAATATGATATCCTTCCAACCAGACTGCAGAGGGCGAGTCGAGCAACCTCTGCTAAACCGACATCAGAACCCAACACCATTTTCCGGTGTGTCTTAACATGTTTCCACAGTCTTTTAGATTTACTAGGTTTCCTAGAAGAAAGAGTAACCTTAGAGTAGAAGGGTTGAGAAGACTTAACACCGTTTGGACCAACTTCTATGGTCGTAGAAAACTTAGAGGAAAAAAAGGAAGAGTGGTTCAGGCCAGACAGGGAAGTGAAATGAGGGGAAGGGATACGGGGTAAACAGTTAGAGTAAGAAGGAAGGGGAGAGGTCCCATCTGGTAGAGTGGAATTTAAGGATGGCGTATCCCTGTCCAGAGTGTCTAACTCTGTGAAAAGACCTAGACGCTGCCATAATTCCTCATTCGTAGGCTTCATTAAGGAATCTACTTGATGGCTTATGTCATCCGGTTCTGGTGGGTGTGAAGAGCCCCGCCACCTGGGTTCCATCGAAGAAAAACGTGCCAGAGGTCAGCCCGAGAAACTTCTAGCGCAGGTATGTGGAAGAGAGTCCTGCCTAGGAACCAGAGACTATAAAGGGTAAATAAATGCATGATAGAACAATAGGAGAGTAACGAGAAAAGTGGGTCCGAACCCTAGAGCAGATAAAACAGTGAGAGAGTGGTGAAAAAAGGATAAGGAAGAGGGAAAATGGGAGAAACCAGGGTGGAGAAAAACATCAGGGAACCTTACCAAACCCTGAGGAGGATACCAGAGAGACAGAGGTGTCGTACTAAAACTTCACGTCTGGAATATGGAAATGAAAACCTATTGAAACTATGCGACTGTAACCTGGAAAAAAATTCCGCCATCGTTGAGTTTGAAAGCCTATAGCTCCCGCCTCAGCCGAGATTGTTAGTACCTTGCCAACCTTGATCAACCTCTTATTACTTGTATCATTTACTTTTACATTCATGTACAAGATGATTAGTGTTTTGCTTTTTAATTGTTTTTAACATTTTTCTTCTTTTATATCTTTTCTTTATAGAATAGACTTTATAATTATATTTTTATTTACTAAAAATGAAAAAATACATTTAAAAAAAATCATTTCATTTTATCCATAAACTTTTTATGGAAAAGGTTAAGTGGAAACAAATCTATTCTATTTTGGATAAAACTCTTTTATTTTAATGTCGAATATGTTAATTAGTTAACAAATTTAATTTATTTTATATATATTTTTAATATCATAAGATTATATTATAGTTTTATTAGATTAATGAAAATTTTAAATATTCTTGATTTATTTAAAAATTATTTAAATTACTAAAATTTTGAAAAGAAATAAATAAATCAAAATAATAAAAAAAAAGTTAAAAAATTAAATTTATTGACTTATAAACTCATTCTTTTTAATATCATTATATTATATTATAAATTCATTTTGGTTGAGCATGATCTGTTTTCATATTCTTATCTAAGGCTATATAATCTAGCCAAGGTGTTTTCTACACTTTGGAAGAGATCCCTCTTTCTTGTCTTTTAATAGGTTTTCTCTTTGTATTAAAGTATAAAGGTATCTACTTCATTGGATTATTTATGTTGTTTTTTAATATAGTATCTGTATGGAAATAAATGAAGTGAATTGGGAAATTATATTATATATGAAATGTGTAAATGTAATTTTAATGTAAATTAAAATAAATTTTATTACGTTTAATATAATCTTTCATATATACAAGTTCTTCAATTTAACAGTCAAGTAGGGCTTCCCTAAACCATGGACGAAAAGACTTATTGTTCCTATATTTAAAAATGGGGATATAAACATTCCCTCTAATTGCAGGACTATTATGATTAGCCCGATTTTAGCCAAGCTTTATGGAATTATTTTGGAAAAGAAGATTAGCCTTTGGCTAGAAAGTCACGATAAAAGAGCTAAAGGCTAGGCTGGGTTTAGGAGATATCATTCAACTGTGGACCATCTTGTTACCTTTAGGATCATTATAGAGGAATTCCACAATACTAAAGCCAATCTTTTTGTTGTTTTTTGACTTTAGAAAATCTTTTGACATGGTTCCTAGGAAAAACCTTTGGAATAGGTTGGAAGAGATAAAAGTGCCTCCCGAGTTGAGGGCTTCTGCAATAAGGATGTATGAGAACGTTATTGCTAAGTTTAAAAAAACTGAGGGCTGGTCAAAAGAGATTAATTGCAATATCAGAGTCAAACAAGGTTGTCCCTTGTCCCCTACCCTTTTTGGCATATACATTGACAGGTTAGAAGATTGCTTGGAAAAAGCAGGTTGTGTCAGCCCTACTCTCATTGGTATAGTCATCAATCTTATTCTTTATGCCGATGATATTGTTCTTATGGCAAGGAGTCCCCATGATCTTGAAAACCAACTAAGAATCCTCAAGGATTTTTGCTCCAATATGGGTATGACTGTTAATACTGATAAGACTAAGGCCATGATTATTAAATCTAATAAGATCCCTTATGATATCTTTGTATATGACAACAACAACTTGGAGGAAGTGACTTCATACAAATATCTTAGACTTGATATTCACGACAACCTCAATTGGAATTATAGCATTGAGAAAAGGATTATTGGGGGATGAAAAGATTATTATGGGCTTGAAAACAATTGTAAATTAGTTGATCTTTAGAGTTGGGATAAGAAGAAACTCCTATTTGAGACTCTTGTTACATCTATTATTCTTTATGGATGTCGAGTCTGGGGCCGTGGTATCTCTCGCGAATCCTAGAGAAAGATAGAGAAAATACAAAAGAATTTTATAACCTATAATCTCAAAATTAAAGGAAATACACCCTATCCCATCCTCCTTTTAGAAACAAGCCTCTCCCCCATTGAGAGCATGGCTATGAATAGATACCTAATGTATAAGAACAAGTTAAACAACATGGAAGACAAGAGGATTCCTAAAATTGCTTCAAAATTGAGTCATAATCACCATCAACTCAAGCGAGGATGGCATAAAGATGCCCGGTCTTGGATAAAATATTGGGGAATCATGGAAGACACCATTTTGCAGAATAAAGATACTATTATAAAAAATGTCAAATCTAAATTTATGGAGAAAATGTGGTGTGATAAAGAGTTAGAGAAAAAAAAAACAAAATTAAGGTATTATAAGGATGTAATCAACCCTAATCTAGAAGATCAAAATTATCTATCTGTTTTTCCAAGTGTAAAGAAAAAAATAAGCATTGCTAAGATAAGAACAAATTCTCATGAGCTCCATAGTGGAACTGGGCGTTGGTCAATTCCTAAAACACCATGGGATGAAAGAGTGTCACCTTTGTGACACTAAGAAGGTTGAAGATGAAAATCACTTTATCTTAGATCGTCCATCCTATACCCATATTAGATCTCATTTTTAAAATATTTGTCACGCTACCAACCTTCCTAACCTCTCAACTCAACAAAAGTATAGTGATCTTGGAAAGCTTCTCTTAATGCTTTTCGAGCACATAAATAAAATTCTAAAGAATCACAAGTAATCACTTACCCGCTTAAGGTCCGATAGACCAATTCAATCTTAGTGGACGTTAATCATCATCATCATCATATTTATGTCAAAAGTTTTTAAGTGTATTCTATAATTTATTATAAAACATAAAATTGTGTATTTTACAATTTATGATTGAGATGTATCATAATGTATGATTGAGTGTAATATTTATGTCAATATATATTAATTTGGAAAAAAAGTATAGTATTTATATGATTATATAATGACGTTTGTTGTTTTTCTAAGACCAAAAATGTTTATTGGACAAATAAAAGAAATCATATTAAAATATTTGTCATTATGGTTTTTTGCAAGTCAAGACTTCCAATGGACTTCCCAAGAGATGAAGCCAGGGAACATAATGTCTTATATTATTTAGGGAAATGCATGTTAAAAAAAAGTGGTGTTCACACTCAACCTTATTTATAGCATAAGGTGTTTTTGGCTTAGTCCAATGACTAGTTTTTCTATGGAGATCATGATTATTGACCCTAATCTTATCAATATTCATTTTAGTTTCTAAGATCATAATGTTGGAGAAATAGTTTTGATCAACCAAATTAGGATTGATAACTTCTTTGTAATATTTCAACTTTCTCTTCTTAATGATTTCATTGTAATTACAAGTCTTGACTTTAAACTTCACTGGGATGTAAGATTTAATTCTCTTGGTATTATTAATTGATTGGCATAACTTTATAAGGATGAAATATTTAATGTTGTTATTATTAATTGATTGGCATTTTTTGTGTTCCAATATTTTAGCCAAGCCTTAGGATCACTAGCCACTTCTCCAACTTGAATGAATAATATGGAGCCGATTGTTCCTTAATTTGAGCAATTTATGCTTACATTCTAAATATTTGATCATGATTTTGAACTCCGTGAAAGTATATCCAACTTCAATTAAAAGAATGGGTAAGGAGCATTACATTTGAATTTAATGTTACAAGTTATAAAACATTTTTGGATTTGATCAAATTGTAAGTTTTAAACCTATGAAGTAAAGCAATGCATATAGATTCTTAAGCAAAACATAATTTAATCAATGACTCATACACATAGTACACATAGATTTATACCGGAAACCCTCAACCGGGGAAAACCTCTCTTATATTCATTATTTTGAATTTCACCATTCACCATACAATATATACAATGTTTTTAGGTATTACGTAGATACCAAAACCCTAATCCCTTAATTCGGGATTAATTTAGAAAACCGCTAAAAATAGCAAAATCCGCTAAAAATAACAAAAACCGCCAAAAAAAAAAATCGAGGCGTTGCCCTGAACCCTGGCGGCCTCAGGTTTCTTCCCGGTGCTGAACACTACGCGTAACTAGGGATGACCATACCTGTCCCCCCTGGGACCCCCCTAGGAAGCGCCCGACGCACACGACACAAAGAACACTTCTATAGGGATCATCAGACGTAGTTGTCGAATCTGACGCACCCACACACACACATGCAATGAATATAACACATACCCAACACAAATTTCATTCCAAGTCTCTCCAGAGATGCTACAAACCTAGATTGTGATAACTATATAGAATAATTTGGTATAACTAAAGTGTTGAATGACATTTTTTTCTTATCCCAGTTCCAAAGATCAAAATTTATACATCTTCTTTCAAGGCCATAATAGCTTTCTTACCTCCAATGATTATGATCTTCTTGACACTATGCCTCTAGTCTAAATGACAATTGATATCAATGCTTAAGTATTTATAATATTTAACTTCTTCAAGGGTATTATCACTATACAAAATTGGAGGATTAATTCTTTTCTTAGCTTTCATTATTATAATCTTGGCTTTATGAATATAAATTGTAAGCTCCTAGTTTTTGTAGAATTGATAGCTAACTTTGAGATGCTCTAGAAGATCGTCAATAATTTTTACAAGATGAAAAATATCATGAATGTGTAAGAGAAGGACAACAATAAGTCCCACCATGTTGATACTAATGCACCCCTTCTCTTATAAACATTGCTTGATTTAATCGATATTCAATATAGATTCCAAAAAGTGTGAGAGAAAGGGGACACTATTGCTTAACATTACTATTACAATTAATATCCATTCACCATTAATTATTGCATTTCATATTGGAAATAACTTTGTTGTAGATCCTAATCACAACTCTATGGAACCCAAGATGGATACCTATTTCTTCTAGTAATTTTCATAGCTTGGCTCTAGGTAAGGTGTTGAAGGATTTTCTAAAATCAACAAAAGAAGAAATGAGATATTCTTTTTTGTCTTTGCAATCCTCAAAATAACTTTAAGGATGTCAAGGTCATTAATTGTAACATGTCCATTCCTAAGGCTAGCCTATCCTTTAACCCTTTTATTATTTATTTGAATCCAATGATTAATTTTTCTTTGAATGATCATGCCAAGTAACTATGCTAAAAGGGGGATAATCATAATAGTCCTATAATTAACTGGGTTATTTGGATTTTTTATTTGAAATATGAACAATTAAACTTTCAATCCATTTTTAGGGAACCCTTGCTTTACAACTTCATTGGAAAGGCGTTTATATGAGGTACAAGGATCAAACTCCCAAGTTTTAAGATCTTGACATGGTATCCTTCATTTCCTTTATATTTTTCCATTTGTGAGACACTTGATGCCATATTTTATTTCCCTAGCTGAAAAAACCTTAGAGTGTAGTCTAAACGTTCTACCTTTTGGCTCTTTTCAGACCATTTTTTTGTTGGTTGTGGAGCCTGATTATGTTCCTGATTCATAGGTCCTTGCTTTCAGCCATGTTTATACCCCATGAAGACTTTACACCCCAGAAGTATGTACACTCTTCCACGCGGGGGAGTGCAGAGGGGGGGTACCTCCTCTGCGGGGTTCGGGGGCGAAGCCCCTGAAGGAAAACTTTCTTTGTAAATGTATATTGTAATTTCATTGTAAATCTGGACCGTTCATTATAAGGTCGCAGATCTAACGGTAGAAATTATGTTAGGGTTTTTTTCCCTAGAAGGCAACCCTCTGTTATGAGGGAAATGTATTGCGGCTATACATTATGGCGAGTATTGTATTCTGAGAGAGGAGACTGTGACATAAAGAAGAGGAAGTTACAACGGGTTTTGCTGTAGGTTGTATCCCTTCATTTGCTGGATAATAATAAAGGAAGGACCTAGCAATTTCTCTAGTGGACGTAGCACACATTGGGTGAAACACGTAAATATGTGTCTCTATTGTATTGTGTATCTTCTGTGTTTTGTTTCCGCATTTGTTTTATTTTATTGCTTCGCGGTCCTATTTTTCTAACAACTGGTATCAGAGCGAAAGGTAACTCACAGGAAAAGAGGGTTCCTGGTTCGAGTGGGAGCAATGTCGGAAGATGGAAAGTTTAGGGTCGAGAAATTTAACGGCAAAAATTACTAGTTATGGAAGATGCATATGGAAGATTATTTATATCAGAAGGATCTATTCCTACCATTGGGCGGAGTAGCAAAGAAGACGATGGCCATGAAGGAAGAAGAATGAGAGATTCTTAACAGAACGGCTCTAGGAACAATACGTCTGAGCTTGGCAGTGTCGGTGGCTTTCAATATTTCGAAAGAAAATACAACGAAGGATCTGATGGACGCATTGGCTAAACTGTATGAAAAACCCTCAGCGTCTAATAAGGTATTTCTAATGAAGATATTATTTAATATGAAGATGTCAGAAGGTGGGTTTGTTGCAGATCATTTAAATGAATTTAATACGGTTACTAATCAACTAAGTTCTGTAAAAGTGGACTTTGATGATGAGGTTAGGGC
>ML792967.1:28552-38972 GCA_009831015.1 Picea engelmannii | reverse complement strand
TCTATTCCTCTAGATCTCCAAGGGATCATTGATAAGCATTCCAAAGTATTTGAAGATATTCCCAAAGGTCTTCCACCCACTCGAAATCAGGATCATGATATTCACCTAATTCCTGGGAGTGTTCCTCCTAACATCAGGCCATATAGATACCCTTATGCCCAAAAGAGTGAAATTGAGCGCATGGTTGAAGAAATGTTAGAGGCTGGTATTATTAGACCTAGACAAAGTTCTTACTCTACACCAGTGGTAATGGTATTCAAGAAAGATGGCTCATTGCGTATGTGTCCAGATTATAGAGAGCTCAACAAGATCACTATTAAAGATACGTTTCCCATTCCCGTCATTAATGAATTGTTAGATGAACTACATGGAGCAATCTATTTCACAAAGTTTGATCTTCGTTCAGGGTATCATCAGATTAGAATGAAGGAAGAAGATATCCCAAAAACAACATTCCGAACTCATGAAGGCCATTATGAATTTTTGGTCATGCCTTTTGGCCTTACAAATGCACCTTCCACATTCCAAGGGTTAATTTAATTCCATTTTCATGCCCTTCCTTTGAAAATTTGTGTTAGTATTTTTTGATGATATACTAATCTATAGCAAGTCTTGCGAGGATCATCTGCAACATGTTGACAAGGTGCTAGAACTACTAAAGGAGCAACAACTATATGCCAAACCATCAAAATGTTTATTTGGAGTGAAGGAGGTAGAGTATTTGGGTCATATTGTATCTCATGAAGGTAGTAGACCCTAACAAGATTAAGGCCATGATGGACTAGCCGATTCCTAAAACATTAAAGAATATTAGAGGATTTTTGGGTTTGATAGGTTACTACCGCAAGTTTGTGCGACACTATGAAAGAATAGTAGCACCTTTAACAACACTAACTAAGAAGCATTCATTTTCATGGACTCCAGAGGCAACTAAATATTTTGAACAACTTAAAGAGGTGATGTGCAAAGCTTTTGTCTTGACCACCCTAGACTTCACAAAAACCTTTATTGTGGAAGGATTTATCCAACACACCTTGTTTCAAAATATTCAATAGAGGTTTTAAAGATGGATAAATCGTTGCTTGATTTGAAAGGGAATAATGATTTGATCTGTTAAGACCACTTACCTAGGTCCATCAAGTTAGGTAAATAAAACTAATGTCTAGAGACTTAAAGTTTTAGGTGATGCGATTTAGAGAAGGGAGAAACAACACTGATAAATCCACCAATAAAAAAATATTGTTCTTAATGTCTTTATATAGTAGAAGAATAAACCTTTATCTAGAAATCATTCCAAATAAGATTTAAGAAGAAGAAACACCAATATGGAAAAGATTACTGAAATCCATTTAAAGCAACCTTCTCAGCACATAATCATTTGTCATAAGATCATATAACATCAACAAAGTGTTTCAGAAGAAAACAAGAAGATGATAAACATATAAGGAACACAAACTAACCATTAACTTTATTAGCAACTGAAGTCTTTACATAGGCAAGATTAATCAAAATAGTCTTTAGATATATAATGTCAAGCCAAAATAGGGATTAAACCGTTTCTTCCTCTACTTCATCAAATATATAGAGTTTTACATCAGTTTTATACATTTATGATCATTCTGATATCTGGGGATATCTCAAAACTAACTCCTACAGCCCCTAAGGGAAAATTTTTCCTATATCTATTGATACATAGAAATAGAAAACAGTTACAACTTAGATCCTATAATCTAGGAAACAACTTTGTATAAAGATATCTCTTTTGTTGACTTAATTCCACCTGGTTGGTATGTTTCATAAGTCACTTAATCTTCTGAGATCCACCTGATCTTCTATCATCCATATGTTCTAATCACTTGACAAATCGAAAATAGATGATTGATATGTATTGTCATCCACCCAAAAGAGGCTGTAAATGAAATTTAAAAGGGATATTATATTCTCTCTTCAGATTCCACAAAACATTAACCTCATCGTATATTATTCCAATCACAAAAATGCAATTATGTGTCTTCTTTTGCAAAATTGGTTGCTACAAGTTTTCCTGTAGCACCACTGTTTTTTCTGTGAAGAGTGTTGCGAGAACTTCCTATAGCGCTCTTTTAAAACCAGATCTTAATATCGTTCATGCATTTTCTTTCCCAGCTTACAACCAATCGTTACTCAAAGGGAATCATGAAAACAAAAAAAGCTTTTATCAAGCATCCATCATCATTAGTCAAAAATTAGGTTTTGCATAAACACTTAAGATCTCAAATTGAAACTTCTCCCTAGAAGATTGATTTAGCTTCCTCAACTAACAGATCCAAATTGTTACCTCTTGTTTGCCTCGTTTCAGAGCAAATTGTCGTTCTCTTTGTCTTACCATCTTCAGATCTAGTCAAAGGTTTTGGGCCCTTCTTGCTTTGTTTACTCAGTTTTTTGCATAAACTCTATCTTTTTTTGTAGGAGCCTTTTTGTTTGCTTTTAGATTCACTTTCTTCGATTGCTTCTTCTTAGTTCTGATTTTATAAACCTTATTTCTTGTTGATGGATTTGCATTAGGGTTTGTAGGTTCTTCATCAATTACTATAACCTTATCTTTGATTGCAGGGTTGTACATGGATTTGGATTTCAATCTGAATTTGTTTTGTGGCCTATTAATCCTTTTCCTTACTAGAATTTTATATCTATCAACATCATCTTCAGAAGAACTATAACTAGGAGGAAAAATCTTAGGAATGGGTTCTTTAGATTGTACAGGGTTTGCATGTACCTCTACTATTTTAGGTTCTTGAATTTCATTCAATATCATAGGTTCTGCTAACCTTTTACTTTTTCTGATATAAACCTTCTGTCCACGAGGGAAATTATGCTTACCTCCATTGAGCGCATGAGAAGGTCCTTCACCTATTTGTAAAATGGTTGGAGTATTCTCAACTCGTCCATCTCAAATCTTCAAACTGGTCTTCCTTTTATTCTTCCTTGAAACAACAGCTAGACTTGTGCTTGATGATGCTCCTTGCATTGGTTCAACAACTTTATTAGTTGAATTTTGGGTAAGAGGATGAACTTATATTTTAAACCCTGACCGAATCAATAATTTATCCCATGTCCTTTGTCGTTTCTCCAACTCTTCTTTAATGAGTACCTTGATTAACCCTTGATGATAGATACCATGCGAGAGAGTCTTGGGAATATTTTATTGAACTTTCATGGCCATTTTATTCAGGTCCCTCAAGAAATAATATGGTAGGATCATCCTTTTAATTCTTGACAAATGAAGGAGGAATCGTAGATGAAACAGGAACACAGTAGAATAATGCCCTTCACATGTGATATAGCGTTTGAGCATAAACAAGGCCTCCATCCATTCATCCACTATCCAATCCCTAGGAATACCCTTGGCCCAATTGGGATCTTTGTGTTGTGGTTTCAGGAATTGATTGACATCCCCACCCATGATTAATTTTCTTTTGAATCATTTTTCACCATCAGCAGGGAGATTACAAGTTGATTCTATTGACTCCTTTGTAACCTGCATAATCAGATTAGCAATCCAAACCCTATGTCCATAAAATCCTTTAGAAAATCCCCGAGATACACCATAGTGATAACCATCTAATTTGGCACAAAACATATACCAACCAGCCTGGTCGAAGATATGTCTACTGCTTTTGTATGCCTCCATGATCTTAGATCCTTCAAGATCCTTTCTGTTCACGTGTTCAATTTTACCCATTCTACTGTCACGAACAGAAGACTAGATTCCTTGATGTAGGAGTGGGATATGCCTACTATGTGAAGATAGCTACGGGATTTGCTGGCTATAAGGAGGAAATTTAAATTGACCAGCTACACTTTGAAACTTAGAGAAACAAACAAAACGTCGGGTTAAAATAATTGTTTTAAAAAACCCCATCTGCGTGATGTCCTGGGTAACATATACGAACAGATGAAAGTACTGCCACCTTGCATGCTGTGATATTGATTGGGTACCTGATAAACGCCTTGAGTCTTTCATTCTACCAAGCAGGATGATCCATGTCTTCAAATTCCTCCAAAAATACTTGTGATGATGAAAAATAGGACAAGTGGAAGTTCCTGTAGCACCCTACATAAATTATCCTTTGGCATATTTTGGATGTAAAAGACTTGAAAGTCGTTATCTAACTTTGGTAATCATGAGACATAAGTGATGACATGACATATTAATTATGATGGAAATATTTAAAAACTAATGATGTCATGAGATAGTCATACAAACATGTGCATAATTCCTCCTATCCCCTTTTACAAGACTAAGTATCTCTCATTCCTCTCAATATAACATTATTTTGACCCCCATGTTAAAGATTCTGAACCTTTAACAACCTAATGACGAGGATTTATAGCTTATACAAAAAAAAATTAAATGGATAAAATAAGAGATGAGAGATGAAAGTTTGTAGAACATAACATGTGATAACAACATAGAAAGGTAAGGCAATGCATGGCGTGGCAATGAAAGAAATGAAAAATCAAGGCATGGCATGGCATGGCATGGCATGAAAAGACATGGCATTACAAGGCAAGGCATGAGATGACATGGAAAGACAAGGCAATGCATGACATGGCAAGGAAATGCAATGCAAGGCATGACATGGAAAGACATGCAAAGGAAAGACATTATGGATCAATAATATAATGAGACTACACCGTAAGGATATAACATAAACCTATTTAGTGACATCCCTTTCTATGTAAATCCTATTAATTATGATAATCCATGTTTCAAAGCTGTGAATATACCTTAGATCTAGTTTTAAGGTTTTGTGGATGATTTTATGGTTAGGAATTCATGGATTATCATTGATTTACCTAGTAAGTGTTCTTTTAAAATAATTGATGGTTATTTCTTGAATGTATTAATTATTTGTTTTTATCAAAGTGGTGATATTGCATGTTATATTGTATTCTTCCTAAATTAAGCTTGTCTTGAAACCCACAATTTCGTGGTTAGATTAGGACTTACCCTCAATTTCCATCTTTGTTGGCTTGACGTCTAGGGTTTAATTGTTAGCTTTCACCCTTAGAATACACCTTTACACCTTTTATTACATTTTTGTCATAATTTTCATCCCTTTAGGGCTTGATTTCTTGAATATTCTAGGGCTATTATGTGCCACATTCCATTTCAACAAGAACTTTTTTTATTATCTAAACCCTATTTTAGGCTTGCATTTTCATCCCCCTTTCATTACATGATTACTTGTTTTAAGGGAAATTATATTTTTCCTTTTGTAACTTGTCATATTTCTGAAGTTAAACATCTTAATCATACATTTTATAACAACTATAGTTTCCTTGTTGATTTGTGGTGTTTGGGACTTCCCATTGACTTGTTTGAACTTAGTTAATATCATTTGTTGGCTTGGCAAGGCATGTCAATGGCATGCCATGGAATGGCTTGGAAAGGAATGTCATGGAAAGGAAAGGCATGTCATGGCAAGGCAAGGAATGCCATGGAATGGCTTGGCAAGGCATGACAAGGCATGTCATGGAAAGGAAAGGCAAGACAAGGCATGCCATGGCATGGCAAGGAAACACATGACATGGAATGGCATGGAAAGGCAAGGCATGGAATGGAAAGGTAAGGCATTGCATGGCAAGGCATGACATGACAAGGAAAGGCATGGAATGATAAGGCAAGTCATGTCATGACATGGCATGTAATGGAAAATCAAGGAAAGAAAAGACATGGCATGAAAAGGGAAGGCATGGCATGGCATGGAAAGGGAAGGCATGACATGGCAAGGAAAGGCATGCCATGTCAAGACAAGGAAATGCAAGGAATGTCATGGCATGGCATGGAAAGGAAAGGCATGCCATAGCATGGAAAGGAAAGGCATGACATGGCATGGCAAGACAAGGCAATGCATGGCATGGCAAAGAAAGGCAAGGAAATGCAAGGCATGGTATGAAAAGGCATGAAAAGGAAAGGAATGCCATGGCATGGCTTGGCAAGGCATGGCATGACATGTCATGGAAAGGAAAGGCAAGACAAGGCATGGCAAGGTAAGGCATGACAAGGAATGGCATGGCATGACATGGAAAGGCATGACAAGGAATGGCATGGCATGACATGGAAAGGCATGGAAATACATGTCAAGGTAAGGCATGGCATGCCAAGGAAAGACATGCAATGGCATGACATGGAAAACATGGAATGTCAAGGCATGGCATGGATTGGAAACGTAAGGCACGACATGACATGAAAACTCAAGGCAAGGCAAGTCATAACATGGCTTGGAAAGGCATGTAAACTTTTTCACCTAGAATTAAATATCATAAACACTTCATTGGATGGAAAGGAACTTTGTGATATAAAGTTAAGTCATATGTCCCTAGAAAAAATGTTTTTTATTTCTTGAAATGAGAAATGTTTCTGTTTTTGTTATTCTTCTTTCATTGCAATCCACATTTTTATTTGACTTTTTCCTTGCATAATGTTATGGAAAGTTATATTTATTATTGTATAGGTTAAACTGGGAAGATACATGGCAATACATGCAAGGAGGGATTCATCTATTTTATATCATAATGGTGTCTAGGTATTTGTAAATATAACAACCTATATTTTGGTCTTAGAAGGTTAGAACTTTGATTTTTACTTATCTTAGTGATTCATTGATTAGTATTTGTTGGGTTTAGTTAGAATGATATAGACATTTGATATGTGTACATTTGGACCTATTTATGTGTTGCAAGATATTGTTTTTATTGTTATATGTTTATGATGATCATAGTTACGTGATTTGTTTAAACATGCAAATTGAAATGTGGAACTTTGGAGCTTCATACAGTACCCATATGTGCAGTATTTGTTGCCTTTAGTATGATTGTCAACATCATTTAGTAATTCACATTTGTTTCCTCAAAATTTCTTTAGTGTATACTACTAATTAAATGTTTTGTTAAATTTTACTAGTTGTGTGTTCTTTAAGTCAAGTAACTAGTACTATATATAGAAAATTAATATATTTATGGCTCATGAACTTGAGCTTATTTTTAATTAAAAAAAACCATTTTTAAAAGATCAAGACTTGTTACTATTGACTATAAAGTTTGAAAATTAATATATTTATGATTCATGGACTTGAGCTTATAAGCTTGTTTGCTTACAAGTTTGCAATATTTTTTTTACTAAGTTATATATATATATATATATATATATATATATATATATATATATATATATATATATATATATATATATATATATATATATATATATATATATATATATATATATATATATATATATATATATATATATATGATGATGATGATGATGATGATGATGATGTTTTAGTAATTTTGAGGCATCCTCTTTTGTATATGATAATTTCCTTGAAACTGGTACTTTAAGGTGGACTCAAGTGTCATCCATCAACTTTGAGTGCTTTGATTCCTTTTCCATCGACCATATGCATCCAACAAGTGCACTCAAGTGTGTCCAGTTCATTGACAATTAGTTTAACTTTACCAATGCCGAAGGAAATGTATGCCCTACCCATAAATTTAGGTAATGAGAAGCATTCATTGCTTATGGATTTAACACTTAGAAATATTTTCCACCATAATAGATTTGTTAATCCGTAACACATGTATTTATAATCACTTAAAAAAAAATCATACATTTATACACATAAATTCATACACTTTGAAATTCATATATTCATCAACATAAAATGTAGAACAATGAGATGAACATAAAAAACGTGCCATGAAATGTCTGTGTGTGTATTCAACATCGTCTAAATTGTATATTTTTTACAAAATGAGACCTTGTTCCAAATATACAAAACGACAACAAGTGCCCTAACATGGAAAACATCCATATGGTGGCCTATATACATAATGGCAATAGTTGGTCAATCATTGACCACTGCCACCCTCAAAAGCATCTTAAAAACATATCTTTCTTCTCTTGCTTGAGGATGCACCTTGAGTGGTTTTGGGCCTAGGCCCGCTTCGTCATTCTGGAGACTGCACAAAGAAAACATGTTGTTATAAGTTTTTTTCCTCAATGAATTAAAAGACATACAAAATGATACTTTGTAATTTAAGTTAATACAACTCACCGTATATGCTACTAATAATCATGAGGGTGTTACCATCCTCTGTGACCCAAATCTCTCATCGATGCCACCTTGTGTCAGTTACCAGGATCAAATACAAATAATTAAACAAATATGCGTAAAATCAAATTCATGATACATAAAAAATATCATCAACAAAATATCTCACCGTGAATATCTCGAGCCTCTATGGAGAGTCGCCAACAGGTGGAGCACTTGGTTGTGTAACTTTCTCTGAGGAAACCTCTATTGTGGTAGCCTTGGTGGATTGGGTCGATGAAAATGGTGGCAGGGGTGGGTGGCATATGGGTGCATCCACTGTGGATGGATGTGATGGAAGAGGTGGCACATATGGGTGACAAACGGGTGAATCCACTAGTGATGCATGGAAAAAGAAAGATGCTGGGGGTGGGCATCGATGGAACCCCACATGCTATACAAGTGATGAGAACTCCCTTGGCCTGGAGTAAGATAACCCATAAGCAGAGCCCAACTACCCAGGGAGTGTAGTAGTACTGTAACTAACAAATATGTCTACAGCCTGCATACATATCAATAATATTGAACTATTAGTACCAAATAGTAAAATTCAAAAATATAAACACAACAAATTTGAGTTTTAAACGATATTTAACTCTACACATGATACCTATGATGCATGTGACTTGTCCATCCCAGATGGACATTCCTTGACATTGTTGGAAGATTGATTGTTGTCATTGATGTCAACCCTAGTCATGGGTTTTGGACCGCAAGATTGATGAAGGTATTTGGACATGAAGGAAAATGAAAATGAAGATAAAACAACCATGGATGGATAGTATACATCATGTTGTTTCCGGTGGTATGTGGCACGTCACGGGGATCCTCATGGTTGAGGAGAAATGAATTTTTGAAGATGACAAAGTGAATTGAAGAAGGAAGTACATGTAGGCCATGAAGATAATTAAAGAAAAAAATTACAAAATAAGAAAGTGTCAGGTTGGCTCTTATGTTAAAAGGAAGTGACATAAATGGTATAAAAAAATATCATTATACATTAATTTTATACACAAGTCAAATTTCAGAGAAAATCAGAAGTAAAGAAGGTCGGATTTCAAGGGAGGATGAAGTATTTTGGTGATGTGTTCTAAGGTATGTTATTTTCAGGTCATCTTACCATTTTCGTTATAACGTTTTTTATAGAATGATTCAGATGGTGAAATTGATATGGTATTCAGAAGACATATCAAGGTACCTGTGGTAAAAGTTTCAGCTCTTGATTCGCTATAATTATGGAGATACACTCTGTGGAAGATAGGGTATTTGACTAGTCCTGAAGCTAGTCAATAAACAAGTGTTCCGAGTGAAAAAGTCATAACTTGTTCATAGAGAATCCAAATGAAGTGGGACAAATTGCATTGGAAATAGTACATATTGTAGTTTCATGTGTGCGAGTTTTGGAATCTGATGTTAAATATTGAGCGTGGGGCATTCTGTACAAGTTAGGTCTCCTGAATAAACCAGAATTGAACAAAGTCTACCATTCTCTCTATAACTTCTTTTTGGGGAGGATTAAAGGAGTGAAACTTGGAGAAGTTTCAGAGAATACATTGAGTAATATTATATATAGGATCAAAGTATTCCAAGAATTGAAGAATTGCAGAAATTGAAGAAGTCTCAAGAAGCATTATCAAGTTCTATGTGATGGTTGGTTGATGGTGATGATTTAATGTAAAGTTTTATTATCTCTCATATATTCTTGAGTGGAAGGAAGGGGCAAGGATGGAGAGTTAAATCCTCTCTTGATATTGGAGTACTGTATATTCCTCTTGGAGTTTTATCCCTCCCTTTACATTTGGAAGCTGTAGCTACCTTTGGAAGTCATTACTTCCATTGAACAATAACTATTGATTATTTCTCATATATTGTGCATGGTGTATTGTGGTGTATTGGTGTAACTCTTATACTATTGTTCATTTCTCATTGGATATAGTTGAATGGTTTAAGTATAAGTTCAAAAAGGTTTTAAATTGTACTTGATACCGATTCACCCCCGTCTCAGTATCAACAATTGGTATCAGAGCAGGTTGCCTTTAGAACAATTTAACCACTGGAAGGAAAATCTTGAGCAGAGATGGATGACCATGAGAAAATTTCAAATGGGGTTCAAAAATTTGATGGAAGAAATTATGTATACTGGAGTGATAGAGTGAAAACTTACCTAACGGATTTGGGAGTAGACATTTGGTACTCAGTTGTAAATGGCTATGTAATCCCAAATAATGCTCCAACTGATCCAAATGAGAAGAAGCTTATGAGTTGTAATTCAAAATCCA
>ML792967.1:0-27091 GCA_009831015.1 Picea engelmannii | reverse complement strand
ATTTGTTAGCTTGAAGAAAAAGGGTGGAAATGTTACATTTGGAGATGACTCATCTACTAAAATACTTGGAAAAGGAATTGTAAAGCTTGGAAGTGAAAATGTAAAAGCAGGAAAAGTCCTATTGGTTGAAGATCTGAAGCATATTCTCCTCAGTGTCAGCAAAATATGTGATCAAGGATACACTCTTACGTTTGACTCTCGAAAATGTAAAATTAGAGAAAATAACTCAGGAAGATTGGTTGCAACTGCAACAAGAAGACCAAACAACATATACATCCTAGACATGAAGAAGAGAGAGAAGATAGAAGCCACAAAAAATGATTCCAAGGAAGAAAAATTCCCAAAGACCAAAAATAAGGATGAAGTATTATTGAGTGCCACATGTTCAGGGGGAGCAACCCCAAAGAAGAGAGTTACCGTTTGCCATTAAATTCAGGGGGAGAAGCCCTACCCTTTTCCATTGATGTCGAAGGAGGAGAGAAATTGGGATCATGATGATAGGGGGAGCATGAGTGTTGCCATCAATGACAAAGGGGGAGATTGTTGGAAGATTGGTTGTTGTCATTGATGTCAACCCTAGTCATGGGTTTTGGACCACAAGATTGATGAAGGTATTTGTACATGGAGGACAATGCACATGCAGATAAAACACCCATGGATGGATAGTATACATCTTGTTGTTTCTAGTGGTATGTGGCACGTCACAGGGATCCTCATGGTTGAGGAGAAATGAATTTTTGAAGATGACAAAGTGAATTGAAGAAGGAAGTACATGTAGGCCATGAAGATAATTAAATAACAAAATTACAAAATAAGAAAGTGTCAAGTCAGCCCTAATGTTAAAAGGAAGTGACATAAATGGTATAAATAAATATCATTATACATTCATTTTATACACAAGTCAAATTTCATAGGAAATTAGAAGTAAAAAAGGCCGGATTTCAAGGGAGGATGAAGTCTTTTGGTGATGTGTTCTAAGGTATGTTATTTTCAGGTCATCTTACTATTTTCGCTATAACTTTTTTTCTAGAACGATTCAGATGGTGAAATTTCTATGGTATTTATAAGACATATCAAGGTACCCGTGGTAAAATTTTCATCTTTTGATTCACTATAATTATGGATATACACTCTGTGGAAGATAGGGTTTTTGACCAGTCCTGAAGCTAGTCAATAAACATGTGTTTCGGGTAAAATAGTCATAACTTCTTCATAGAGAATCCAAATTAAGTGGGACAAATTTCATTGGAAATAGTACAGACTGTAGTTTCATTTGTGCAAGTTTCAGAATCTGATGTTAAATATTGAGTGCAGGAAATTCTGTACAAGTTCAGTCTCCTGGATAAACCAGAATTGAACAAAGTCTACCATTCTCTCTATAACTTCTTTTTGGGGAGGATTAAAGGAGTGAAAATTGGAGAAGTTTTAGAGAATACATTGAGTAATATTATCTATAGGATCATAGTATTCCAATAATTGAAGAATTTCAGAAATTGAAGAAGTCTCAGGAAGCATTATCGGGTTCTATGTGATGGTTGGTTGATGGTGATGATTTAATGTAAAGTTTTATTATCTCTCATATATTATTGGGTGGAAGGAAGGGGCAAGGATGGAGAGTTAAATCCTCTCTTGATATTGGAGTATTGTATATTCCTCTTGGAGGTGTATCCCTCCCTTTACATTTGGAAGCTGTAGCTACCTTTGGAAGTCATTACTTCCCTTGAACAATAACTATTGATTATTTCTCATATATTGTGCATGGTGTATTGTGGTGTATTAGTGTAACTCTTATACTATTGTTCATTTCTCATTGGATATAGTTGAATGGTTTAAGTATAAGTTGAAAAAAGTTTTAAATTGTACTTGATACCGATTCACCCCCCTCTCAGTATCAACAGACATCGCCTGCTCCCACATCTTATAGAAACACAATGACATTAAAAATTTGAGGATGTCATAAAATAAATAAATGACTATGGTGAATTTATCAAATGTGACACATACCTATTTGTGGGATACGCCCAATGAACATGATGCCTCTACTGCTGCATCAGTGGTGGAGATAAACACTGATGCATCCATGGGCGTAGAGGGTATGCTACATGGATGTAACAACTGAAAAACAACATAGAATAAAATATTGATATAAATACACATAATACAAAACAAGTATATACAAATTAAGAACATAATGATGGTTAAGATACTAACCTCCTCCATGAAGCTATGCTGTCCACTGGCCTCCATAGGCCCATAGTAGGTCTGCTCACAACTTGAGCATCTATGAGGTTCAGATGGAAGACTACTATGTCCATTTTCCCTCTCCTTATTAAAATATGTTGTGCGTGGTGAAGCTCCGACCCCTCTATCAATGTCATCAATAGTCACCTCCTGCCAAGACAATGCAAAAAAGTTGCCATGTTGCACTAGGCTCTAGGTCAATAATGAAATAGCTCGTTGTACCTGTTGCAAGCTCTCCGCAACAGGAGGATACTGGGAAGGGGGGTTAAGCCTTCTCCTTGGGGGATGAGGACCTAACATGGGATTGTGCCTGATATGCTTTCGGTCCTGTGCGGACCCTTGACCCACCTCCTGGAACTCACCCATGTCAAAGTAGGTGACACGATGACCCATAATAAATTCCGCCCATAATTTTTTCAAAAAATATAAGGGAACCTCCTGTTATTGTAGGGAGGTTTATCAAAAACCATATACCACCTATCCATCCAGTTTTGACTAATCTGTGGATGGATACACCAATCAATACAAATGCAGTTTTTGGTCAAAATGAGTTCTTGTCCATTTTGAGGATCCCTAAAAATAGACAATAGTTCTTGTTTTGAAATAACCTAGTCTCTGATTTTGTTTCTATCCAATCCAGTGCTTTAGTACTCAAACATTATTTCCTATACTCAGAAATAGAAGTCAATTCTCATTGGGCACTTGTAATTGACCTCACAATGATGCCCAAAGAAGTAGCCAATGACACTTTGCTTGGTTCTCTGGTGCCCCTTAACTGATCTACAAGTGTTCTTATTGTATCCAATCCCTCATCAATTTCGATGTTTATATTGGGTGGTTGTGGTGGGTTGGGGTTTTGCTCTCCTTGGTCTACTAGTGGGCGGTTTACAATGTCACAAGGTTCAATTTTGTAATATATGTTGCAGTTTAATAAGGAAATTTAATAAGTGGACTTATGACTAAGGTATTGCAAACAACAATGTTATTTTATCCCAACAAAACCATTAACATAATTTTGTGTAAAACAAAGAAAAACTATGTTATCTTTACAATGAACTTGAAAAAAACCTATACAAGATTGGTGAATTGTTGAGAGATTTACATTCAAGTATTAATTAAGTGTATCAATTATGTGTAGTGAACCTTGCTAATATGTTTTCAATTCCATTGGGATTTACATCCATAACCTATGACTAATTTTTTTAATTTTTGCAAAACCGAGAAAGGAAATGAAAAAAAATCACCCATACCTTTCTTGTGATGGACACGGTGGCAAGATCCTGGGCTTTGCTCCTTCTTCACTTGTCCTTTTTTCTTTCTCAATGAAGGAAATTCATGAGGTGCAGTGTGCAAATGAGCACAAAACATGCCCGCGATCCTTAAAAAATGGGCACATCAGGAATGCGTTCCTGTTCCTATTAGGAGCGCACACACGTTCTTAAGAACATGCACACGTTCCTAAGAACACATGCGCGTTCATGGCGATGAACCTACGTGGAAAGCTTGCTGGAGGTTCAGGCCTTACCAAACCTATAGGATTAGGAACGTGTGCATGTTCCTAAGAACTCATATGTGTTCCTACTGACCCCTTTGCCACCTTTTCACCCACCAACTTCGTGCACTCACACCCACATTAAACAAAATTTCAGATTTTTACAAAAAGACATTCCAAAATATAAAACTTGTAACATTTAATTATATGATTATTGTTCATTGCTTGAGCTTCTTGCATGGTTCATTTGTTTATTACTTGTAGGGGAAGTTGTAGTTGAGTTATTTGTAATATTTTGTTGATTAACTTGATTTTGGTTGCCATGTCCATCTTTCATGTATAAAAATATAAATAAAGTGTAATATGTATATTGACATTTATAGTATAGTACACATGATTGGAGAAATCCAAAAACTTATAATAGAAATGAATGCTTCATAAACAATACACATTATTTCAAAGTCATACTTGTTGATCAAACATTTGGTCACCTTGATTTCTACTCTTGGAATAATGATAAAAAGATTGATATCAAAAGAAAGAAATTTTGAACGATCATAGGTTCATGGTGTAGCATTCAGTCTTAGATTCTTCACACATTTTGCAGATTCAAAATTTCATTCTGTATTCTCAAGATATCCAAGTTTTTATCCAACCACACAAAGAGTGATTCTTCCATGTGTAGCATAGCTAATTTCCTCTAGAAGTCTTGGGAATACTTACATTTCCAAAGTCTTAGGATACTATATTTCTAATTCTTGAGTCCATTTTCTCTCATAGTCCTGAGTCTAAGTCTCTCATCCCTTCCCATACTTATTTTTTTCTCCATATCTCCCATACCCATTCGCCCTCTGTTCACTTCTCTCCTCACTCCACTCTTCCACAATTATAATTTTTTTCACTCATTTCTCTTTCCATCTCCTCTCCATACTCTTCTTATACTTATCCATTTTTCTACTTTTCATTCCTTACTCTCCTCTCCATACTTAACCATTTTTCTAATTTTCATTCCTTACTCTCCTCTCTCTCTTACTCTCCTCTCCATACTTAACCATTTTTCTCTCTTCCACTCTACTTTCCATACTCTATATTCCACAATTATCCATTTTTCCCTCTTTCATTCTTTATTCTCTTTTCCTTACTTAGCCATTTCCATGTTCATTTTTCTATTTTCATTTTCATTTTTTTCCCATTATTTCATTTTCCATTTCCATTTTTTTATTTCATTTTCCATTTTCCTTTTCATATAATTAAGCCCTCTCCAGTGGATTCTCAACACTTAGAATTTTTCTCAACTCATTCTTACTATTTTTACCAACTCATATTATTTTAATATTATTTCTCTTGTCCTAAGTTTTCTGGGCACATTTCCAAGTGAAACGTGGCAGGTGACTGGGTGGCGATTGGGCGTGACGTGTCAGACATTCACAGGTTGACTGGGCGATGTTTGGGCAGTGACTAGGTGACCAAAATATTACCAAGATATGTATTTTTCTAAGGAATGAAGAGCTACACCAAGGTCTCCATAATATTCTTTGTCCCACTAGAAAAGTATGTAATACTTTTCATTAGAAACACAAACATTTCACTCACCATAATACATGTGGGATTAAAAGAGATGGAATAAAATGAAGGGCTAATATTGATCCATGAATTAAATGGACGACTATCGAGCAACGATATTTCGAGGGTCATAATTCAAGATCCAGAGGTCTGTTTTGGGAAAACCATATCTCATTGGAAAGGTAATTTGATGAGGAAGACAATGGGATAGGTTTCAATGGTTGAGTTTGGCCATAATTCTTCCAAAAAATTAAAATATCAGTCAACCCAGTTTTCATGACTTGTTGAGAAATCTGTTTGGAACCTCAACTTCCAGAGCTTCTAACTTGAAATATAGAACTCCAAATCTCACTCAATAGGACTCATTGGAAATTTTAAATGATGAATATTGATTCTATGATGGTTTCCATGGATGAGAAATCAAATATCATGATTAGAAAATTAAAACATAGTCAATTTTGTTTTAAAAGGCAACCGATTTTAAAATTGGGAAACAAAAGTTTATTTAAAAACTTTTATTAAAGACGAAATGGGTCCCACTTCTTCTGGCTCTATTATCCCCTCATTTCTATACTAAAACAAATTCCTTTTCTCGTCTTCTTTCTTACTTCTAATTTTCTGTATGGATTTGGCTCCTTCCATTATTTTATATTCTATCTGTTTTCTTTCATTCTTTGCCTTTTCATTAGTTGCAACATCCTCTTCTTCTTTTCTAAGTCATTATTGCCCAGTTTCCTGATCTCTAGCTTCATGATTAGCCTTCTTCTGTATTTCTTCTTTTCTCTACTATGCATCTTTCTGCACCTTATTCAAATTTGAAAACAGTTCCTCGAATGACCAACCTCTTCTATAAATTTTCTCCTCTAACTAGGTCTCATGTTGGTATGGCCAAATATATTGTAGTGTTGAACAATGTCTTACAACTATGCCTAAAGGATAATGTCTTGTGGGTATTTCTTCTCCAAAGTGATAGGGTGCCAAAAATTATCCTTCTAATATGTACAATTGATTTGGTCTTGCTTATGTTATAGGATTTGATGTACAATTGCAATGTAGGCTAGGGAGCCTTCTTATTATTTGTTAGAGATTCCACAAATCCATGCAAGTATGTTTGATAAGAAATCTCTTGAATCACGAGCTTATCTGGAATGAATTTGGGAATGATATAAGAAGATTTGAAGGTTTCATATACTCTGAGATAGGTGTATATTTCCATCATGTACCAGTCACCTAGTGTGCTTGCTACTTGCATATATTCTTTGGTCACGCAAGGGGTTGGTTTGAAAAAAATTAAAGTGTAGAGAGGAGTGATAAAATTAAAAAAAATTATCATGTACTCACTTATGTACTTGTACCCTCATAATATTTGACAATACACATGGATTGGTTTACTCTTTTATTTCCATCACGATCATAATCCTATGAAATGATTTTTTGCACAAATGACATCCATTAAGAAGGATGACATGAATAATTTTGAGTGAATTTCACGATCAAGATCCTTTTCTTTGGAAATGGCATCATCATTGTGGTATATAGATGCTTTACCAGTTGAAGATATTCCCAAATTTTGCTACTTGAAAAAAATAGTGGAATCCAAGACTTCTTGAATTGCATGGCATCTTTCTCACCATACAACCTACTGACTAGTGCCATGGCATATTTTTAAAGTAGTTTGAGGTATGAAGTGGGATAAACACCCTTTTTTCATGATCTAAATGCCTTTTCCTTAATCCACCGCGTTTTCAATATTTCATGATAACCCTTATCTTTTGTGAACAGTGTCACCCATTCATTTGTCATGTTGACCTTTGCCTTTGGAAATTTATAAGATATGTCCAAATTTGAAGGATGTAATGAAGCTATGGCCTTTCCATTCTCATCTTTTACCAACCTTTTGTCAATATCAATGTGATTAACCAACCATGAAATTACCCATACAATTGGCATCAAACATAGTCTGGTAGTAACTTTGTGAAAGTGGTATCTCCTGATATGATGATAGAATATGAGGTTATGATCTCTTTCTTAGAGTTGGGAGGATGAATCTGGATTATTCACATCCCTAAACATTTTATATATCTCTCCTCATTGTGATTTTTGGCTTGAGACAATCTTGCATAAAATGGCTTCGAGAAAATCTTGCATAAAATGGCTTGAGACAACCTTGCATAAAATGGCTTTGAGACTTCTTCAACTATTGGTTCTGTGGGAGTTTCTTCTTCCCGTACCTGTGGAGATTTTCCTTTATCCTTGTATTTCCTTTTGGGAGGCATACTAATAATTTGAGATTTATCAAGATAGCCATATCAACCATTAGCAATGTCAGGACAAATAATCAAAGTAAATCCATGATTATTTCCTTGAAAATTAATATGTATGCTAATTGTTTTAAGCTTCTAACCAAGACCGAGTCTTTGTTTGATAAGTGCATATCTAATAGATGTTCCAGGTCATATGGATATATAATATGAAAGCATGACAATTTTAACCTATGTAACTCTCTTCTCATATATCGATTTAGAATATTGATTTCCACTAGTTTTAAATGAACATATGCCAATATATATTGATTGGAAAGAATGAGCATAGAATTCAATATTAGCTAAGAAAATCTAATATCTATTACACTGTGGATTATTGAATAAGCATAATCTCAATAGAGTAGTTGGCCAAACTTGTTTGAATTTCAATCATGAAAATCGAATTCAAGTTAGAGAGCTTTGTGCTAGGTATTGATAAGTGACCTGTGTGATAGGGCTTGTGCCAAGTTTGTCTCATCGTTAAAGCGTAATGGATATAGAGTTGCATCTTAGGGAGACAATGTCAATCTGAGTATTGGAGGGTCATCTAGCTCTCAAAAAACAAAACCTAGGGTAGAGAAGGAAGTCACCATACCATTGGAATGAGAACTCAGGATGTGGGATAGTACAAATTTTCCAATGATTAATACCTTGGGAACTTGCGACGCATCATAAGGCGAATATTCAAAATGTTGGGGTTTGAATCCCTTCATAATGATGTGATGGGAACATTCTAGAAGAAAATCAAGTTGTTGGCTTCTTTGAGCATAAGGGTTAGTTTCAAAACCTATACTTTGATAAGATGTAGTAAAATCGATCATTAGTTATGGACCATAGTACTATGTGTGAAATGGGGAAGTGATAGCACATCACTTTGCTAATCTTATTTTATTTGAATATAAAACAATCTCCCACCCAAAAAAAAAAATAAAAAAATTGCTTATAAAAATATGCAATGAAATTGGACCACCAACCTATTGATAGGTGCCCAAGAAATGCTTGCTAATTTGGTAGGTGTTGACCATTTTCCTTCTGTGTTAGAATACTTTTTGAATTTTTCGGTGATCGCGACTAGTTGCATCCTTTATGGATTTTAATATTTCGAACAATTGCACCGTAGTTGTAGTCGCTTAAAACTTTAAGCTTTCAATACTCGTTATAAAGTTTAATCTTTTGACTGATTGTGTCGTGTTTGAATTTTTCAGTAGGTTGAACTTTGTAAAGTCATGATGAAGTCGCATTTCTCGCAAATTTTGAACTTTCATACAGTTCCACCATGGATTGGCCACCATAAATTGATCTTTTAAACGATGTGCCACATGTTGACCGTCATACAATTTAACCTCTCCAAACGTTGCGTCACAATTCTTCCATACTTCAAACATTTTTACGGATGCGACGTGGTCTCATTACTCTTAAACATTCAATTTTTTTTACTTGTGTCTATCACGTAAAATTTTAGGGGTTAAAGTTTGTTTATGGGCTAATTTTCTACGCTTTTTCCCCAAAAAAAATTTTCATTCTAAAAATTATTCGCCCAAATTCTATAGGACAAAATTATTTTACCTTAAAAATCGCTAAAATTTTATAAAAACTATATAAAATCCTTAGAAATTTGAATATTTTAACAAAAATATCGCCAAACATTTATAGTTGACATATAAGGACCACTAAGATTCATCAAGGTTTCTACATTTCAAAATAAATTACCATCCTTAAAATTATCTCTGGCGCCCCCATCATAAAAAAGTTTCAAAAGAACCTTGATACACTATTTTTCCAATCATATGCCTGATTAAAATTGTCTTTCAAGGGATAAAACCAACAATAATAGCCTCATAGCAAAAGGATTTTATGATAAACAAGTTATTGATACAAAAGGATTTTGTGATAAACAAGTTATTGATACAAGATATTTTTGTAAAGGCACGAAATGCGACTAAGTCATGTAAGTCAAGATAACCAAAAATTCCCTCTCAATTACAAAATAAAAACTCAACATGGGAAATTTTATGAGGGGTCCTTAAGTTTTAGAACTTAGGGAAGTTGTTGGGTTCAATAATTGGTGACACACTAGTCAAAACCATGAATCTCTACAAGTTAGATGTATGCAATAATGAATAGTTCCAAGAAGAGCATTGATCATTCTTCTTGCATAAAATAGTTGTATCTTCACCAATGGGTTTCCAATGGAAATCTATTTAGATCTTGATCCCAAAATCACTTAGTTCCAAGTTTAAATAACTTGCTAACTGAAACTAAAGGTTTAAATAATGTGACTAATTTTCCTTTAAATATTTCATTCAGTGCCTCAAGTGCCAGCCAATAACACATAATCTTTATAGATCTTGGATTTTAAATATTTCTCATGGAAATTTCATCATGCCCTCATGGTGTCTTCATTTTTAGTGAGCATCCATAACCCTAATGGAGTCACTCCAGTATCATAGGTTTTTAATCTTTTGTTAGCGAGCATACATATCCCTAACATAATTACCTACATTTTCCATTATGAGATAAATTTCCTTTCCTTTTTCCCTTTTATATACTCTTTTTTATGATTTAAACATTGGGTAAATTGGGGAAATCAACCTTGTAAAGTGTGATGGATGATGAAATATCCCCGAGTGATAAAATAACTTTTGATATTTATTCTAAATAAATGGCTGGTCACTCTTAGAAAAATTTAGAAATTATTTTGTGAATGGGGGGGACTCTTTATTGAGCTAGTAAGTTGTCCAACATTTAGGTTCCTAGTTCATTCGAGAGTCAATAACCTCATAGATTTTCTATTTTTCCATTGTATTATAGATAACTAGCTTGTCTTTGCATGTGCAAGATCACCATGCTCATTCCCAATTTTATGAAATCCTTTTGATATTTTCATTATTTTAGTTCATATATGCATAGAGATTTACAAGTTTACCAATCCTAAGATGTTATGGGATTAATTTTAGACAATAAAAAATAACAAAATTGCAAATTGTCAACATGTCCCTAAATGGATTGAGGAGGTGAGTTGCAACTTGCCATAAACTCTAACTGAGACTCGGATGGACAAATTATTGGTTGTATTGGACTCTTGTCACTGGGTTGTAGCTAGGGCAACCCTTTGCTGTCATTCTGTTACCCGAAAAACTATTTGTTTGAGGATCTCCAGATCTTAGGTTTTGCTCAGTGAGGCACAATCATGGTCTAGGTCTAGGTCTAGGTCTAGGTCTAGGCAATGCATGACAAGACAAAGGAAAGGCAAGGTAAGGAAAGGTATGGCAAATAAAATAAATGGAAATAATTGAAGTCTCGGAGACAAATCATAACCCTCAATTTCTGTTCTTCATTAATGCATATGGAGTTATGAAAATATCATAAGTCATAGCCCCAAATTTGTCTTTTCCTTTTATCCATGTCTGTAGCGACCCACAACACTCGTACTTGTAGCAATCATACCTATATCACTCCCGTACTCTTATTGTTGTTGATGAGTATACCAAATTCATGTTTAATTTTTGTGATGAAAAACCAATGTATCTTGCATGATGCATGTGATTATACTTTTCATTTTTGCTACATTTTAATATTCACACTTTCATATGCATTCTATTAAATTTTTGATCCAAGTGGATATTGGTGGCCACCCACCTGTTCCAACTAGCTCCTCTTGTCAGTTGTTAGTGCAACACGTTCTTCTGTAGTTCTTTGTAATTGTGGGTTCTACACTTTCAGGGTTGTCTGAATCCCTACACATCTTCTTGGTGGATACTGGTGGCCTCCCACCTAAGACAAATGGATTATTTTGTATGTTTTCATGTCAACACATCTTGTTGTACTTCCAGGGCCATTTTGGGGCCCTAAACAATGTTTTTTTTTGGTTCGCCACAGTCAAACTATAGACAAAGTCAGAGTTTGAAAGCATAATTCTTAGTTCTCGAAAAGACCTTTCCAATGGGCTATCACAAGCCTAAAATGAAGATCGTATGCAAAAGTTAGGACCCCGGGAAGTTAATGTACTAACTTACCCAAATGGGACCCACATGAATTTTGGTGTTTCATCTCCCAGGGTTAGGTTTTTGGATGTCTAGGGTTTTGTCATTCCTGTTTATCATAAAAAATCCTTCAGAGCCTCATTGTAATGATCTTTTGGCGAATGAGTGTAGTCGTCATATCTCTTCTCAGAGATAAAGCTTCCACCATTCTAGCGAGTCTTGCACTCTCTACTTTTACAATCTCTTTACAATTCTTTCATTAATAGAAATCAATTATTACTATATTTCTGTATTTCTGACAATTTTCACGAGTACTTCATTGTAATTTCTCTACTTCATTTCGTTCCGAAAATAAATATGGATCAATTTTGGTCCATTTTGAGAGGCTTATTTAACTATTATTATGAGGATATGACCTCTATGCGACACAATTTGAAAACCTGTATCATGGCTACCCATCTCATGATTGATATTTTTGTGTCAGGATGCTACACATCTATTCTAGAGTATGAAGTTGGAATCATTTTTGATATAGGAGACTCAACAAGTGCTAGTGGAGGTATTCAACAAATTGATTACTCACTATGTAATATCATATTGTGATGGTAGGTCTAGCTTTAGGTCTAGGTCAAGGCCATACATTTCCTTGTGATGTACCAAGCCTTGTAGAGTGTGTGAGAGTGTGAGAGGGAGAGAGAGGAAGATATAGAGGGGGTTAGAGAGAGAGTGTGTGTATGAGAGAGAGATACTGTGAGAGGGAGAGAGAGGAAGATATAGAGGGGGTTAGAGAGAGAGTGTGTGTATGAGAGAGAGAGAGAGAGAGAGAGAGAGAGAGAGAGAGAGAGAGAGAGAGAGAGAGAGTAACGTACCTAGCCTCCTAGTCTGGGTCACATCACACAATCTCAACTTCTATCACTCTGATATCATAATGTAACGTACCCGTTACCAAAACTGATCTGATACCAATATGCAACGTCATCCAAATTACGACTAAACAATGTTGCTCCAAAATTCAGTGCATGGATACTATTATAAAACTATTCTGTGCATTATTATTTGAAGTAACGCGCACAACCCCAATTTGAGTCATGCCACACTGAATTTATTCTTTTACACATCTTAAAAATAGGGGAAGTAACACAATACAACTACACACACAAGCATACTGAACACACAACACTATTATGTATGTAATCCATTTTGGCATCACATGCCAATTCTGATCTTCCTTGTGTGCGGGGTCCACTTACCTGTGTGCACAAACGAACTCCAACATCTTGTGCACACATAATACTTTCTTGTGTGCACGACCATTCAAACCTCACCTCATAGACTCAAGACCAATATCATAAGGTTAACTCAACAGGAAATACTATATACAACTATCATACTCATGCATGATTACAATTGTTGGCTATCAACATCATACTTACATGTGCAAGCGACATTAAACAAAATAACAACAATTACTTATATGCAACAACATACAAGAGTTAAACCCATATCAAACATAGATAATTAAGCACACAGTAAACGAGAAAAACACATAAAGACAATTATCTTTTATGAAAGTCACCAATTGTGCGCAGAACTCAGATGCTCCTCCCATCCATAAACTCTGTTGCTCATAAGATTTTAGCAACAGGTCATCCCTGAGATGGGGCTTAAATCCATAAGGGAAAAATGGTTCCTAATTCTAGGATAAGGTCCAATATCAATAGAATTGCTCAGTATAAGGTTCCACTATTGAAATTAATCTATAGTCTCTCATTCCCCACACACTTGTCACACCCAAGGAAGTGTGCCCCTTCTCTGCTCAAGAATCCCTCGACTTCCCCACTTCCCTTCCAGGGTTCCAACAATAGGCTAGACATGAAGTCTTAGATCCCTTCAACTAATGCCTAGTGCACCAGAGAACAATTCCCAACAAAACTCTCATCTGGAGAGAATGCTCATGGGCCTGACAAACCACCTCTTCGACAACAAATCTCTTACCTAGAGAGACTTCTCACAAGCTTGAAAGCTTGCCTATTCAACAACAAAACTTCAGTTACAATACAAAAAAACCCCTTAAAAGTTTCTCTCTGCAGATAAGATAATAGTCATATTTTCTAGATAGTCTAACCCATTCTGCATAAGAGAAAAAATGAATCACCTCCTTCCCAAAAAGGATGAGTTCTTCCCCTCAAAATATACTAAGGAAAAAAAAATATATTGCATGCCTTAAAATCGACACTTGTCACCTTTAAAACTAGATTTAGCCACTCGGTAACTCGTTCCCATCCCCAGGAACTTAGGATAAAACAATGTATCCATAAATTACACTTTTTCATAAATATTAATAAAATATTCCCTAGGAATTAAGCCCCCCCCTTTTCCCTTTTTCGATGGAGCTAGCCCCCCATCTCTTTTCGTCGAATCATATTACTTTAGGTCTTGCCATAGGTCTAAAGCTTTAGGTCTACCAAGTGAAGGTAGTCTTCCCATTTTGATGGTTTATCCATCACAAACATCTTGAGCATATCTTCAATTACTTGATTTACCCTCCCTATTTATCCATCTGTCTGAGGGTGATATGTTGTGATAAAGTTCATATTTGGCCCAAATCCTTTGAATATCCCTTTCCAAAAGTTCGATGTGAACTTGAAATCTCCGTCAGGCACAATTGTTTTAGGTACACCATGCAGCCTAGCAATTTATCGCATGTATATTTCAGCAATGTTGGATGCCTTGTTCACAGACTTTACCAGGAATAAAATGGGCAGCTTTAGTAAGAT
Source organism: Picea engelmannii (assembly GCA_009831015.1). NCBI lineage: Eukaryota > Viridiplantae > Streptophyta > Pinopsida > Pinales > Pinaceae > Picea > Picea engelmannii. The sequence continues at coordinate 12,732 of ML792967.1, read as the reverse complement.
TTTCCACGACTACCATGATAGAATCATGTTGCTTAATAGTCCTAGGAAGCTCAGTAATGAAATCCATGGTCACAACTTTCCACTTCCACTCCGGGATGGGAAAAGGATATAGCAAACCAGTTGGATTGTTGTGCTCAACCTTGACCTTTTGACATTCAAGGTATCTAGAAATAAAATCAACAACCTCCTTCTTCATACCTATCCAATAGTAATTTTGTTTTACCGCGACAATTGTCTTTTGGTAGCCCATATGTCTAGCATAAGGAACCTTATGCATCTATGAAAATAATCGACTTTTCAACTCCTGATCATTTGGCACATAGACTCTGCACCTATACATGAGGATTCCATCCTCTCTTAGCTCATAACCTTCCAATTTTTGATGTGACATACCTTGTTGTAAGTTCACCTTTATGTCCATATAGCACTGATTTGATTTGCAACCTCTAAAATTATGTCACTCAAATATGTTTTGTACATGCTCATGGTTGCAACATGCATTTCGTGCACCCTCCTGCTGAATGCATTAGCCACTTGTTCTCTTTTTCTCTGATATGCTTTATGTCAAAGTCATACTCATTGAGGAATTATAACCAACTACTTTTTATGACATTTAGACTTGGCTATCCAAACATATATTTCAGACCACTATGATATGTTCTCATCTCAAATATTTGACCCATGAGATAGTGTCTCCACATCTTCAAGGCATGCACTATGGCTTCCAATTCTAAGTCATGAGTAGCATAGAGTCTTTCATGCTCTTTTAGTTTTCTTGATTCATAACACACCACATGCCCTTTCCGGATAAGGACTCCACCTCGCCCTTCCTTGCATGCATCTTTGCACACAATGAAGTCTTCATTAGGATCAATAATTCTCAAAATTGGCGCACTTGTCAACAAACTTTTCAAGGGATGAAAACTCCTTGCACAATCCGGAGTCCATTCAAATCACACACCTTTCTTTTGCAAGGATGTATTTGGATACACATTTTTTTAGAATCCTTCAATAAACCTTCTATAATAACTTGCAAGTCCCATTAAGGACCTTACCTCTGGAACATTTCTTGGTGTCGGCCATTCCTCTATGGCTTTTATATTTTTCAGATCCACAACTATTTCCTCCCTGGAAATGATATGACCCAAATAATGAATCCGTCGCTAGTAAAATGAGCACTTGCTCAACTTCACATACAACTGGTGCTCTCTCAATACTTGTAGCACCATTCTCAAGTGCTACTCGTGCTCTTCTTCAGACTTTGGTTAAATAGGTATGTCATCCAAAAACACATTGACAAACTTATCTAAGTGATTTATGAAAAATCCATTCATCAAACACATGAATATAACTTGTGCATTTGTTAACCCGAATGGCCCCACTATGAACTCGTAATGTTCGTACCTTGTTCTGAAGGTAGTATTGCTAAGGTATTCTTCTTTAATTCTCACTTGGTGATATCCATATCTAAGATCAATATTTGAAAATATATGCATGCCCCTTAGCTGATCAAAGAGGTCATCTATCCCTGACAAAGGATACTTGTTATTTATTGTTACTTTGTTCAATTTCCTGAAGTCAATACAAAGTCTCACCATACCATCCTTTTTCTTCACGAACAATACTGGGGCACCCCAAGGCAACACACTTGGGCGTATATATCCCTTCTTCAGAATCTCTTCAAGTTGTATCTATAATTCCTTCAACTTTGGAGTACTCATCCTATACAAAGTCTTGGATACATGCGCTTCTCCCAAAAATCAGATTTATAGAGAAATCAATAACTCTTTTCAGTGCCAACTCCTATATCTCTTTAAATACATCCTAAAATTATTTTAGTACCATGCAATCTTCAACATTTGGTACTTTATCCTTAGATGTCTCCTCCATGTGCAGTGCAAATACTTGACATACATTCCTTTAGATTTTCTTCAATTGCAAGGCTAAAACTTCTTTGATAGTTACAACTCTTGGAATTCCTTGAATTGTTCTTAAGTTTCCTACCTCATCTAAGCAAGTCAATGCTTTATTGTAACTTTCCAAGACAACATGATGCTAGTCCAACCCGTTCATACCAATGAGGCAGTAATACAAGCACAAAGGTATGATTTTTAAATAATCTTTTGTGCACAGTCCATTCATATCCATTGGACATGCCTTAGCCATCTCATTGATTTTTCTTTTTGCTCCTGTAGCTAACTGCACCAACCAATATTTTCCAAGCTTTCTTCTTAGCAATTGGGATCTTTCCACCATCTTAGGATCTAGATAACTATGACTAGATCTTGAATCAATTAAAATAGCAATAGGTTGGTCATTAATCTTACCTTCCACTTCAATCATGTGCGATTGAAACTCAACTTTCTTGTTGTCTAGGGTTGCATAAATCCCAAGTACATTTATGCCCATTTATTCAACTGTCACAACTTGTTGTACACTGTGAGAAGTCCCCACTTTTCACCTCTTTGAGGGAAATCTCTGCGCATATGATCTATGCCACAACTCCAACATTGAATAGGTTGTTTCCTTGGATTTTTTTCCATTGTATCTATCATTCTGGACTCCTTGGTATTTGGCTATCTTTGCATAGTATTTCTAAAAAATGGTGGCTTAGTCCCCTTCTTCCTCTATTGCACCTTGCTTTTGATTTTGTCTTCCCAAGCCTTTTGGAAAGTCTGTCTTCCCCTTTGCTGATAATAAATACATTTAGCGTGCCTTATGGTTTCCTTCAATGTCTTGGGATAATCATATTGTATATTGTTACTGATAAATTAGGGAAACCCACTTAGGTACCTATGAATTTTAACTTTCTCATCCTTGATGAATGAAACACATTTCAACAATTCTAAGAATCTTCTTTCATACTCATCTATTGTCATACTTCCAAGCTTGATTTCAAAGAACTCCTTCATTTTATTGTCATAGTACCGCTTGGTTAAGTATTTCTTTTGGAGAAACCTCTTGAACTCCCTCTAAGTGACTTTCTTCTCATCAATGTTTTTCACTTGCACGATCTGATCCCACCACATTAATGCTTTTCCTTTTAGCTGATAGATGGCCTTTCTCCCTTCTTCTTGCACAAAATAATTATGCAGCTGGAAGTACTTCCTCATACCCAAACAATAAGTCTTTGCATATTCATCCTTCTTGTGCTCACTATCAAAGGTAAGAGGCTTGATCTTATTCATTTCTCCTTATAGCTCATCCACCCTAGTCCTTATCTTATTCTTTCTGACAAGAGATGGACTTGAGCTACTGCACACTTTCTTGAATGAATTCTTTGGCGAGTGAGGTCGATTCCTTCTATAACTTCTTGCTTCTCTTATTTTCTCATCATGAGACCTATGGATTCTTGATCTACTTTAGTCTGTCTCCTTATCCATTTTCTTTTCTATCCTGTCCAAGCTTTGCATTAACTTTCCATTGAAGTCATCTTGTTGCTCCTTGGATTTCATAAGCCTTTCATTATCAACTTTATAGATTTGGACATATTTTTGCAATCCCTTTATGGTTTCTACCAATTTTATGTAGATTTTAACCTTGTACAATATTTTATTGCAAACAAATTTTCAATAAAAGAACATAAAATATGCAATGGAAAATACACACATTACATAGAGATTTTTCCCCTGGAAACCCAAACCAGGAAAACCAACATATTCTATATTCATTCACCTCACACATTTTTTACAATACAATATACATATAGAAGCCAACAACATCCAAAAACCTAATCCAATGACCTGTATTAGTCAACAACCATATTTCCTTCATCGGAAATAGAAAACCATCAGTGAAAAACCATGTGTCGAAAAACCGCCCAAAAAATAGACACGAAAATCGGTAAAAAAAGAAATTTGGGGGCACTTCCCCCGAACCCCCATGCAGGGGAGCTCTCACCCCCCTATGACCCCTCGAGAAGGGGCAGTTATTCCCCCCTCTTACCCCCCTGTGCGCTCAAAACAACGTAGACACTAGTTCTAGTTGTGCAGAGAATATAAGACATATCCAACATTCTCCCACTGGTTGTTTTATTTGCATACAAAGGGTTACATGGTTACATAGTCAACAATCCAGGGAAAAAATGCCCATAGATCCTCTACACCAAGATAAATTCTCAATGCTCACATATTTTGTTAATGAATCTGCAACATTTCTCAAAGTGTCCACCTTCATCAACAACACCTTCTTTTCTTCAACCATGTCTCTCACAAAGTGATATTGAACATCAATATGATTTTTCTTTGAATGATAAGATGGGTTCTTCACCAGAAAAATTGCACTTAGAATGTCACAATCTATCCTTACAGTTTGTTGTACCAACCCAATACCTAAACACAATCTCTATAACCATATTGCTTCCTTGCTTGCATGAGTGGTTTCCATGTATTCAACTTCTATAGTTGAAAGTGCCACTACACACTGTCTTTTTCTCATCCAACTAATTGCTCCTCCAAATAGGTTAAACACATACCCACTTGTAGATATTCTATGATCCATATATCCAACCTATTCTTCATCCACAAAGCCATGTATGTTCAAAAATCCATCCAATCCCGTTCTTCCTTGGTAGCACAATCCATAACTATTAATGCCACACAAATATCTAAAAAACCTCTTTATTGTTGTCTAATGCTCCTTCCCTGGTTTTGACATATACTTGCTCAAAACTCCCACTGCATGTGAAATGTCCGGTCTAGTACAGACCATTTCATACATCAAACTTCCAATTGCACTCACATATGGAACACTAGACATGTCCTCCTCCTCTTCCTGTGTCTTGGGACACTGATCCACATATAAATTTACACCTACAAGAACATGGACCCTGATCGGTTTACATTCCTGCATATTGAACCTCTGCAATATTGTCTTGACATATTTTCTCTGATTTAACTAGAGTTTCCTGGTTTTCCGATCTATTTTAATTTCTATTCCCAAAATGAAATTTGCAGCACCGAGATCCTCATGTCAAATTTAGAGGAAAGCTGAGTTTCCACATCATGGATAATTTCCCTGTTGTTTCCTATCAACAACATGTCATCCACATACAAGACCAAATAAATCAAATGATCACTAATTAATTTAAAATATACACAGTGATCCTCTTTGCTTCTTGTGAAGCCAAGTCTGAACATATGCATATCAAATTTTTGATACCACATCCTTGGTGATTGTTTTAAACCATACATGGACCTTTTCAACTTACATACTAGCTCCATCTTTCCCTTCACAACAAATCCTTCTCGCTGCTTCATGTATATTTGTTCTTCCAGATCCCCATGTAGGAATGTTGTCTTCACATCCATCTATTCTACTTAAAAATTAAATGCAACAACAACAGATAACATAAATCTAATAGAATTTAACTTGGAAACATGAGAACAAATCTCACCAAAATCAATTCCCTCAACCTGGGAATAACCCTTTGCTACTAATTGAGCTTTGTATTTCTCCACTTTTCCTTCTACATTCAGTGTTTTTTTAAATACCCATTTTCTGCCAATGAGATTTCTTCCATTCAACAACTCCACTAGATCCCAAGCCTCATTCTTATCCAAGGCTGCCATTTCTTAAACCATGTCCTTTTTCCAAAGTTTTCCAACCTACGAATCCACTTCCTCCCTAACAGTTCTAGGATCATCATGAGTAATAGACAAAGAAAAAATTGAACGGAAATCATGTGGAGTATACCTTTCCGGTAGCTTTTTTCCTGCACTGATCTCCTCAATACTAGAGTATCGTGATCTTCTTATTATGATTCTTGTTCTTCTGTAGAGTCTAATTCATCATCCTTTGGCTCAAATTCTATTTTCTATGGTTCTTCCTTACTTGGTAGGACTTCCTGTTTAAAAAAATCATTCATTTATCTAAATACCACATCTAGGATATACAAAAACTTCTTAGTTTATGGGTTCCAAAGCTTATAACCTTTGAGACCATCTTTATACCCAATAAAGATACACTTTTCGGCCTTTTTATCTAGCTTACTCCCATTTTCCTTTGGAACATGAACATAGGCCTCACAACCAAATACCTTGATATGTGTGAGAGAGGGTTTCTTACCAATCCATACCTCATGTGGAGTATTTTGAGCCAATGCCGATGAGGGTGATTGATTTACCAGGTAACATGCAATACCCATTGCCTCTGCCCAAAATTCTTTCCCTAACCCGACACCATTGAACATGCACCTTGCTTTTTCCATCAACGTCATGTTCATCCTTTCTGTAACTCCATTTAGCTAAGGTGTATATGGAGTAGTCTTCTGACTTGCTATACTGCACTTATTACATAAATCTTCAAATTCATTCCTGCAGAACTCTCTACCATTATATGTCCTCAACACCTTAATTATTTTCTTTGTTCGACTCTCAACAAGAGCCTTAAACTCTTTAAACCTGTCAAAGACTTCATATTTCTTCCTGAGGAAACATATCCAAGTATTCCTAGAGAAGTCATCTATAAATGAGACATAGTACACATATTTTCGCAATGATGGAACCGACATAGGTCCAAACACATCACTGTGCACTAGATGTAAAATTCCTTCTCCCCTTGTTGCATGAGATGGGAATCTTACCTTATTATGCTTCCCATATACACAATGTTCACATAAATAAAAATCTAGAGAGAAGTTAGACATGAATTCAACCATACCTTTACCTTGTAGTAGTCGAAGACCCTTCTCTCCGATATGCCCCAGTCTTTGATACCACAACATAACCTTTTATCTAGAGATTGTAGGAGTTTTTTTCTTCTTTTGCTCCAATATCAGGAACAATGGAACTATTACACCCATTACTATTAGTGCTTCCTTGCAGATTATATAGAGTTCCAATACAAAATCCCTTTAGTAACACCATTGTTCTTCGAACCATCCTGTAGGTTTCCTTTTCAAATACTGTTTTTACCCCTGCATTGTCCATTTTTCTTACAAAAATCAAATTTTTGCGCAATCCTAGGATGTGCAGAACACTAGGCAGTGTTCTAATCCTTCCATCTATGAGCCTCAACTTGAATTTTCCTCATCTTATGATTCTGATTGTTGATCCATAACCTAGGAAAACATTACCTCCATCATACCTTTCATATTCACAGAACCACTCCTTGTGGGGAGTCATATGAAAGGATTCACCTGAGTCAACCAACCATGCCTCGCGATCTACATGTGTGCTTGAATAAAACAAGTACACATCTCATCCTTCTTCCTTGGAGGTATTTTCTTTTGTAGAGGGAGCACCTTCAGATCCCTTCACTTTATGAATGCTTTTGGATCTACATTGCTTCTTGAAGTGCCCTTCTTTTCCACATATCTAGCATACCTTTACAAACTTTCTGGGAGATTTAGATATACCCTTAGACTTATATCTCCCACTTGAGGACTTATATCTATTTGTATCATGGGAGTGTCCTCTTGAAAATAATGCATCTATTCTATGTTCTTTCCATGTTGTTTTATCTCATCTCCTTTGACAACAAGGATGAGACCACATCATCAAAACTCAAGGTAGTTGTATTACTACCTATGGCCACAACCATACTATCCCACAAGTCTGGTAAAGAGAAAAATAAACTAATACACTTATCTTCATATGAAATTTTAATCTCAACATATAATAACCGACTTACCATAGTATTGAAGGCATTCAAATGATTTTTCACCGAGTCTCCATCTCTCATCCTCAGGTTATACAACTTTTTCCGCAGGAATAATTTATTTACTAGGGAATTAGAGTGATACAAGTTCCCCAACTTATTCCATAACTCCTTGGATGTAGATCCCTCTGACACATTCAATAACATTGAATTTGAGAGACACAATCAAATTGTTCTCTTCTCCTTCTGATCCAACTTTTTCTAGTCATCTGTTGATGTTCCTATAGGTGCAGTACCTAGATCCACCACGATCCACTGATCTCTGTCTACCAATAGATCTTCCATATTGAGCTTCCACAACTCAAAATTTTTCCCATTAAACTTCTTGATCTCTATTTTGGAACTGCTCGCCATTTATTTTCGCTTGAAGAATCAATACCGCATATCTCCCACTGTAACGAGAATTATCATAGGCTCGAGACAAACCCCTAACCACAAAGGCATCCCCCTGAAGCCAATAACCTGGCTCTGATACTAAATGTAGATTTTAACCTTTTACAATATTTTATTGCAAACAAATTTTCAATGAAATAACATAAAATAACCAATGGGAAATACACATTACACAAAGATTTTTCCCCTGGAAACCCAAACCGGGAAAACCAACATATTCTATATTCATTCACCTCACACATTATTTATAATACAATATACATATCGGATCCAACGACATCCAAAACCCTAATCCAATGACCTAGATTAGTCAACAACCCTAATTCCTTAACCGGAAATATAAATCCATCGACGAAAAACCATGTGCCGAAAAACCACTCAAAAAATGGGCACAAAAACCGATAAAAAAATATAACACATATCCAATAGTTTATGCACTCCTCCTTGTATTTTGTACCATCAACACCCAAATCGACATACAAATCCTTGAATTCATCATGAGGGTTGCAAGTCCTCTATGCATCTTCCATGTTTTTGACCTTCTGTGTTGATTCTATCCTGCTCTAATCCTCGATAATCCTGCAAAATGTGCAGAAAACATGATGTGTTAGATGAATTCGCAAGACAACTTAATAAAAACTTCGTATCATCTTGTCAGAATATTTTCTTCCAAATCCCATGCATGCACTGGTATTCAACACACACCAATGTGCGGTGTCAAATTTTAACATGCACACTGTGTATCAGTGTTGTGCATGCACCACAAATTTGTTTCGCGCAGTCCCAAATTTTAGTGCACACACCCATGCACGATTATTTATTGCACATTTCTAGTGTTGCACCCCGCGATGTCTAGAATTTAGTGTGCACACTCGTGCATTCTTATTTTATGCACATCATGGCCATGCTATAATTCTAAATTCAACTACTTACTAATATGAATCTTGTTTTAAGTAAGTACTCAGCCCATGCAGGCTCAGTGTTGAAACTAGAGTTCTGATGCTTCTTGCTGATCTTTGGCCCATACAAGTCCAGTGTTGAACCAAAATCTTTGATATCATAATGCAATGTACCTAGCCTCCCATACTAAGTCACACCACACAATATAAACTTTTGTCTATCTGATACCATAATATAACGTAATCATTACCAAAACTGATCTAATACTAATCTGCAACATTATCCAGATTACTATTGAACAATGCTACTCCAAAATTCAAGGTTTGGATACTACTCTAAACAATATTCTGCGTAGTATTATTTGAAGTAATGCATACAACCCCAAGTTGAGTCATGCCACACTAACTTTCTTCTTTTACACAACTTAAAAAAATGAAAGTAACACAATACAACTGTACGCACAAGCATACTGAACACAAACACTACTATGCGTGTAATACATTATGGTGTCACATGCCAATTCTAATCTTCCTTGTGTGCGAGGTCCACTTACCTATGCGCACAAACGAATTCCAACCTCTTGCACACATAGACTAATTCCCTATGTGCATGGCAATTCAAACCTCGCCTTAGAGACTCAATACCAATATCATAAGGTTAACTCAATAAGAAATACTATATACAACTGTCATACTCATGCATGATTACAATTACTGGCTATCAACACCATACTTACATGTTCAAGCAACATTAGACATAATAACAATAATTACTTATAAGAAACAACATACAAGAGTTAAACCCATATCAAACATAGATAATTAAGCACACAGTAAATGAGACAAGCACATAAAGACACTTATATTTTATGAAAGTCACTGAATCGGTGTAAAACATAGATGTTCCTCCTAGACATAGACTCTGTTTCTCATAATATTTTAGCAACAAGTCACCCTCGAGATGGGGATTAACTCTACCAGGGAAAAAGGGTTCCTAATGCCAGGATAAGGTTTTCTATCTACATAATTACTTAGTCTAAGGTGCATTTGCTGCAATTAATCTACAATCTCTCATTCCCCACACACTTGTTACACCCAAGGAAGTGTGCCCCTTCTCTACTCAACAATCCTTCAATTTCCCCACTTCCCTTCCAGGGTTCCATCAACAGGCCAGACATGAAGTCTTAGAGCCCTGAAATTAATGCCCACTGCACCAAGGAACAATTCGCAACAAAACTGTCACCTAGAGAGAATGCTCACGGTCCTGACAACCTGCCTCTTCAACAACAAATCTCTCACCTAGAGAGACCGCTCATGGGCCTGACAACTTACCTCTTCAACAACAAAACTCTGGTTACAATACAACAAAACCCCTTACAAGCTTCTCTTTGTATATGATATAATAGTTTGATTTTACAGATAGTAGGACCCCTTCTGCACAAGACAAAAAATGAATCACCTCCTTCCCCAAAAGAATGAGTTCTTCCCATCAAAATACACTAAGGCCAACATTTTATATTGCATGTCTTAAAATCGACACTTGTCACCTTTAAAAATAGCTTTAGCCACTTGGTGACTCGTTCCCATCCCAAGGAATTTGGGATGAAATAATTTAGCCATAAATTACACTGTTTGAAAATATTAATAAAATATTCCCTATGAATTAAGTCCCCCCCACACTTTCCATTTTTTGGTGAAGTTAGCCCCTCGTCTATTTTTGTTTGATCTGTTTGCACGCAACGACGTGATATTATTAAAACATGTGACTACATTTACATGGATAGACACATTGACCTATTTGTATCTCAGCTCATTAGCCTCATAACTACACAGGCCCTCCGACCTCAATACACACACACACAGGCACACACACACACATATTGTTGAATAGGATAAGTCAATTGAGAGGGGGGGGGGGCTGAATCAGTTGTATAAAATTTCTTTCATTTTAAAAGAAGATTACTTATTAATCAATAAATCATGCCTTTAAAAATTAACTTGCAGTAATACATTTAACCAATAAATATACAATCACATAAATGAAACAGTGACACATTGATTTTTCATGAAGAAACCCAAAAGGGAAAAACCTCTTCTTCTTATGAATGAAAGGCAAGCTCCAACTCCTCTTTACATTCTTATTTTATCTGAGCTACAAACCAGATGAGGCTGCTACCTCCGTTTCTTCAACACCTACTGAATGGAAGCTACAACTCCCAGATGTACAAGCATCAACTTGTACAGGAGACTTTTATAGTCTCCCCTTGCTCTTCCCTACCACCCTGAAATCATTCTCTGTCACTAAGAACCTGCAAACCAACTCTTTATCTTCTCTGTCAAAGATTAAGCATTCAAATCCTCTCTGCATAATTCATTCTTGACCATACCACTTAGATTTATCAATCTGTGTATGTGTCTTCCCTCCTCCGTCTTTTCTCTTCCTCAAATTTTACAGAGCCATATATCTCCCATAATCCTCTTTTTTTCTTTTTCTTGCAACATTCACTTTATATATCTTCCTATATCATCAGCACGTACAATCAAATCCTTAGGCTTCAAAGAATCAGTTACAATAACTGAATAACTTCCTTATAGTAATTCTTATTGGCCAAGGCATCAAGACGAACAATATCCACATGATTAGTTTAAACATTTAACCAACACCATTCGATGAACATACATCTGTTTTAATTTTTCAGCACAGAATAACCCTTGAGCACTTGGCAAACCACTTGTGCTAACCCATATGTCCATTGGCCGTGAACACAGGTTAAACGAAATGCATTTCACATTTCACTTTTCGGTAATTCGACAATCCTGTGTCGAAGAGTCTTGACATTTCAAGTTACGAAACCCCGAAATAGAGCTTAGCTTCGTGCTAGCTCCTCCCTCTCACATGACCATCGGTGGTAACCACTGCCTACACCAAAAAGGTATTTCGGTGTTTCGACATTTCTTGCGATGAAGTGTTTCAATACTCCAAGTCATGAACCCCGAAATTTTCGGCGTTTCGCATTTCGGCATTTCGCATTTTGGCGTTTCGTCATTTCTGTGATGAAGTGTTTCGACACTCCAAGTCATGAACCCTGAAATGATTTGACGGCTTCACATTTGATCTGGTGGAAATAGATCAGACGGTTCTCATTAACTTCTCGAGGAAAGATCAACGGTCATATACAACTCTTATTTTACTCCTCCAATTGTTAATCCAATGGATATGACTTAATCATTCATCGAGATGGATGACTGTCGTGGTTTCGGTATTTCGGCATTTGGGACTTCGTGATGTTGAAGTTTTTTCTTACCATGCAAAAATCCCAAAATAGAAACTCCCGGAATCCCGAAATAGAAACTCCCGGAATCATGTGACGTGTGTCCCTTTCGGTATTTCGGCATTCAGGACTTCGTGATGTTGGATTTTTTGCTTACCATGCAAAAATCCTGAAATAGAAACTCCCGGAGTAAATTGAAGATCTCCGAAATTCAAGCTAAGGGTACTGACTCCTCTTCCAAAGCTCGTTTCACATGTGACCTCGAGTTAAAACCAAAAGCTCACCTCCTGGGTTATTCGCAGTTTCGCGTTTCGGTATGTTGAGAGGCATGCTGATCTCCGAATTAGGAACCACCGTGCCTGTGCAAGCTGACCAACAAACTCCCCTTTTTGGTGATTTAAAGTTTGACATTAATGACAAAACCAAGTCCTGTGCAAACTGCAATCCCTCCCAACAAACTCCCCCTTTGGCATTGATGGAAAACTTTAAATCTCTTCTCCCCCTTTTGA
>ML792966.1:210806-226697 GCA_009831015.1 Picea engelmannii | reverse complement strand
TAGCATATAGCATCTTGAGTCTTTATTATTCCTTGTCAAATCACCATGACTAGGACAAAGACACACCGAGATCTTTCACCACAAGTACACACTTGTGAGTGAATGTCGGCCTGATGCAAACTGACACGTGGAAAGCACTTCAAGCACCTCGAGTCCATATTATTCCTTGTCATGATCAAGGAAGGACTACGTCTGGGCCCATTTACCAAAGTGCACCTTTATGATAATGTATCCTATCTCCCTTGATCTGTAGCCCAATCTAGGAGAAGGTCTGTCTGATGCTGAAACATCAATACTCCCTCTTAGCTAGGGAGGTATCTTTCCATAGTAGTACACAACTACTGTCCAAAGACACACAGTCTCCGCCAGTGGTACACAACCACCATAGTAGCAAAAGGTTTGTCACACAAGGCACTCCCATGTGGACTTCTAGAGGCTACTCACTCTAGGAACACTTAGGGTCAACTCCCCATAGTGTGTGATGTCAAGGTCAACTCCCTTGACATGTCCTCATGTGCTCTCCACATGGGACGTTGGGCTATAAGCCCAAATGCACTTATCCCTTCTTGAATAAGTGTCCTCATAGATCAACTCAACTCAATTCACAGAGGAGTACGATCTGGAGAGAGTTTGTCACACATGGCACTCCCATGTGGACTTCTAGAGGCTACACCCTCTAGAAACACTAGGGTCAACTCCCATAGTGTGTGATGTCAAGGGTCAACTCCCTTGACATGTCCTCATGTGCTTTCCACATGGGACGTTGGGCTATAAGCCCAAACGCACGTATCCCTTCTCGGATAAGTGTCATCACAGATCAACTCAACTTGGTCGCAAAGGAGTACGATCTGGAGAATGTCTCAGGAAGCTGCAAACATCAACAAGAACTGGGGGTGGTGCGGGGTACAGAGAAAGAGCCAATCCCTTTGCGTGCCCTCTTCAAACTTGATGCACTAGGGCCAACAAAAGAAACATTTTCAAGTTCATCTCCATGTCCCACTCCCAATCCAACAGGAAAACTAGAGTATTCTTCAAAACTAGGAATAGTAAAAGCATCATCAACTTGACTTTTCCCCATTTCTTTTTTAATCTTCTTGGTCTTAACTTTATCTACTTGGTAGGATTCAAGAAGATTTTGCATCTCCAAGTTTAATATAGTAGAGACTTTTGTGTGACCTTCTACTTGCCCTTTTTCACGTGCTAAATGTTCTTTTATCCTATGGATACCCCCACCTCTAATTGTCTTCCCACAATAGCTGCATACTTTCTGGTTATCTTCATCCAATTGACAACAAGCCGATGCTGGATCCCTCTTGTTTTTAGGGATGGTGACCATTTTTTCAGCAACAAACAAAAATCTACAAAAAAACCCTTAAGAATTCTTAATTACTATGAAAACAATTAGCAATTTTAAAGAGAAAAAGAGAAGAATAAGAGAAGCCTTGACATACCTTCACAAGACTTGAAAATATGGAGAAGAAGAGCAGCTTCCAACAACAGAAAAAACATCTCTCTAACAACCTACATAAATCTGGAAATGAATCCTTCAATCACCACCCAAAACAACCCCAAAATAGCCCAAGATATTTAGAAAATATCCCTTGAAACAACTCCAAATTTGTGGAAGAAAATCAATCCAAAAGATCTCCAACTCAATCCTTCAACCAACTCTCCAACTGCCAAAGAATTCCTTAAAAACATCCCTGCAAATAGCTCTCCAAAACCACCAATTAAACTCAGCTCAATAATTCCAAGGAGCTCAAATGTTTAGTGTTAGTGAAATAGAAGGGGGGTGGGGGGTCTTTAAATAGGCTTGAGTAGGCCCTAGAGTTACTTTCAAATCCATGGGCTTGAGTGCGCCTTACGAGTGTTGCATGGTATCGGCCAAAAGTGGTTCTAGGCCCACTGGTCTGGTCATTTTTGCCTCCAAAGTAGTTCAACCGACCGGTTTTGTTGGACCGGTCTAGTTTTCATAACACTGGAATCATTTGTATAAGCATATCATCTTGTCTTTTGAATTGGATATATTGTAAAAGGAGGTTTCCCCCTCGAAGTAGATTGTATTCTTTGACTATTTTGGTGTTTGGATCATAACATTAAGCCCAAAAGATACATGAAAGTAACCTAATGTTTACATGTGTTGAGGAAGTGAAGGCTTGCTGGCGCTGACGCTGGAGCTGGATGTCGAGGACAAGTGAGGGGATTGCTAAACAAACTCCTCTTTGGAGTCATTCGTGACTATGAAAGGGCGTGATCGGGGTTAAGAGGGCGTGGTTGCTTGATACAACGGGCATGGCAGAAATGTAACTCCACACTTGATGTGTATTGCATTAGCTTGAGATTCAATAAATATACAAAATATGACTGTTGGTCTTCCCCAATGCATGACATTTCCTATCACCTATGACTCTTCATATGTACATTATTGTTACAATGATGCAATCCCAAGGATTACATGTCCAACATCCCCCCCCTTAATCTGAAGGGGTGTGTGTGAGTCCAAGCATCATTCTGAAATTTCCAAATTTCTCTTCCAAGCGCTTTGGTGAAGATGTCCACAATTTGCTCATTTGTGGAACAATGTCTCAAGTGAATAGTCATGGCCTCTACATGATATCGAATCAGGTGATACTTTGTGTTGATGTGCTTTGTTCGATCATGGAATCTAGGATTCTTGGCCAACTTGATTGCAAAAGTATTTTCAACTCGAAGAGGAGTAGAATTCACTTGTTTCTCCTGCAAATCTTCAAGTATTTTCTTGAGCCACACAATCTCCTTTGTCGCTTCTGCAGCTGCCACATATTCTGCCTCTGTTGTGGAATTTGCTGGAACTGATTGTTTGCATGATCTTTAGGAGATAACTGCTGATCCAAGACTCATGAGATAGCTTGAAGTTGATACTCCATTTTCCATATCCCTAACAAAGTCTGAATCATTATATCCGATCAGGTTGAAGTCATCCACCTTAGAGTACTTGAGTCCAAAATCTTGAGTTCCTTTCAAGTATTTTATAACTCTTTTGCAACAGACCAATGTCCTTCACAAGGCTTTATCATGAACTTGGAAAGAATTCCAACGACAAATGAAATGTCTGGTATGGTGGTAGCAAGATAAGACTTCCCACAAGCTGTCTATACTTGGTTGTATCCTCAAATTCATTCCCTCCTTTTGATGTGAGTTTCAAATTCTGTTCCATTGGAGTAGAAACAAGATTGCACTTAGCCATGGAAAACTTGTTCAATAGTTTTCCAACGTACTTCTTCTGGGAGATGAATATGTACCTTGGATTTTGAATCACCTCAATGCCTAAATAGTAGTGAAGATGTCCCAAATTTGTCATCTCGAAGCCTTTCTTCAACTCTTTCTTTATGGATGCAATGTAGCTTTCATTGTTCCCTGTTATCAATAGATCATCTACATATACTACAAGATATACAATGATTCTTCAGTAGATGCTCAGTTAACTATTCATACCATGCTCGCGGTGCTTGTTTCAAGCCATGTAAGGATTTGATGAGCTTGCATACCTTATGTTCTTGTCCCTTGACAACAAATCCTTTTGGTTGAGACATGAACACATTCTCTTTCAAGTCTCCATTCAAGAAAACAATCTTCATATCCATTTAATGTATTTTCCATCCATTCTGTGCTGCCATAGAAAATAGAGTTCGGATGATAGCCCATTTTGCTGTGGGGGAAAAGGTTTCCTCATAATCAACACCTTCTTTCTGTGCAAATCCTTTTTCCACGAGCCTTGCTTTGTGCTTGTCAAGTGAGCCATCTGATTTGTACTTGTTCTTGAATGCCCACTTGCAGTGGATTGGTTTGGTTCCAAATGGAGGGTCCACCAACTTCTATGTTCCATTCTTGATGAGATCATCATATTCCTTCTGCATGGCTTCTTTCCATTAATAATGAGAAGTGGCTTCTTTAAATGAAGTCGGTTCAAGGTTAGTAGATAAACTCAACTCACAATCATATGAAACATCCATGTCATCTACATCACCTGAGTTTGAATTATCTACCTTACTTCCATCTTGTCTTGAGGACATTTTGGTTTTTGTCTTTCCGACCTCATCAGGATGAACACTTTCAAGTGTTTTTGTGAGCCATTTTGGTGGACCTTTCTGAGATAGTCCAGGTTGCTCAACTGATTGAGATGGTGTAGAGTTCTCATTAGGCCTCAACTTTTCAATCCTCTCGATCACATCATCCAAATGAGCTTAAGGTCTTGATGAAGTGGCGGGAATTTCTTCATGAGGGAAAGATGGTGCTTCAAAGGGAGATTTTAGAGATTGACCCAAGATAGGGATCCCCTCTTCAAGATGTGGAATCTCATCATCAAATTCATGATATGTCTTTACACGAGTGAATCTGTCCAGATGATCAAGTTGCCTCTCAACAGTTTCGTCTTTCTTGGAGGATTCAAGAAAGATTACATCTCTGGAAAGGATGAATTTCTTGTTTGTCTCATCGTAAAGACGACACCCCTTGGTGCTATTTTAGTACCCTAAGAAGATGCACTTCCAACTCCTTGCATCAAGCTTGCTTCTTTGCTCCTTAGGAATCAAGGCATAGCAGGTGGAACCAAAGACCCTGAGATGCCTCACCGAAGGAATGTGGCTATACCACATTTCATATGGAGTCTTGTTTTTAAGAGCATTAAATGGACACCTATTTTTGACATAATCTGCACATAGAACTGCATCAGCCCAAAACATCAATTTAACATTCTTGAAAAACATCATGGAACAAACCATATTTAGGAGTGTCCTGTTCATTCGTTCAACTGCACCGTTTTGTTGGGGATTGTATGGAACTGTGGTTTGATGTTTGATCCCATGTTGGTGAACGTAGCTTTCAAATTCATTAGATGTATATTCTCTTCCATTATCAGTGCGAAGAGAGCCAATATGAGATTGAGCTTCAGTTTGAATCAATACATGAAATTTTTTAAAAGTTTCAAAAGCTTGTGATTCATCTTTCAACAAGTACACCCAACACATCCTAGTGTAATCATCAATAAAAGTCATGATATATTTGTTTCCATTTGCAGAAGGAACAGGCACAGGGCCACACAAATCAGAATGAATCAGTTCAAGTTTTATACATGCTCTGGAAGTAGAATCATGAAAGTGTTGTTTGTTGTTTTGTCCAAGGATACAAGCATCACATTGCTTTAATTTCCTAGGAATAGTAGGCAAACCAGAAACACTATTCTTTCTCAACAAATGGAGACTGTCATAATTAATATGGCCAAATCTAGTATACCACAAAAGACTAGATGGCATTATACCCTTGTCATGATGAGAGAGGTATGCAGGAGTTTGTGTATGGGAAGATGTCCCATTCAACTTCAACAGTCTTCCATCTTCCATTTCGGTCATAACAAGCATGTTATCGGAATCCTTTTGTATTTCGACTTTGCCATCGATCATATGAACATAGTGGCCTTGTTGTCTGATGTGCACAAGGAACAACAAGTTCCTTTGCAACTCAGGAAGATAGATTACATTGTGCAGAAGAAAATCCGAGAGTCTAGGCAACTTAAGCCTGATGGTGCCCATTCCTGAAGGTTTGAGACTTGATCTATCTGCAAAGTACACTACACTATATACATTGTCATCGAAGTCTTTGAAGAAATCTCTTTGAAATGTCATGTGGGAGGTTGCACCTGTGTTAGGAAGCCATGCATCTCCCCAAGAAACAAGTGTAGCGTTAAAAAAATCTTCAGTTACTCCTACATTGCAATGGGCATCAACGTAATGAGCATGTGCTTTACCTTTCGTTGGTTTTGAACTTCTATCTCTGTCTCCTTTCTGACTTAGTCTCTCTTCTTTGATCTTCTGCGATGGAACTCCGCAGTTAGTAATTTCATGTGATCCATTCATTTCACAACGGGTACAATGAAGGTCAAATTTTTCACGGGGATTATGCCAACCCCCCTGCCTCTGAGCTTCTTTTCGCGTCCTTTCATTTCTTACTTGATAGTAAGAAATTTCCTTGAGTTAGGTCTTTATACTTGCTTCAATTAGGGTTTCTCCTTGAGTGACAACATGCAATGGAAGAGGCTGAATGATGGTGTCGCACACAAATGACTTGAGTACTACACAAAACACAATGCAAAGGGATACACGAGCACCCACTCACAATCCTGTCCTCGTTCAATAGGCACTCAACAAACAATAGCATAATGACATAGAGAATCTTATTCGAAGGACACAAAATGACATACAGGTAGGTTATGTTTAGAACAAGCTAATTCTGTAAATAGACTGACGAAGGACTCGAAATGAAAGACAGGTAGGTTATGTTTAAAACAAGCTAATTTTGTAATAAACTGGTGATAGTGCAATGACACAAAATTAAGAGTAAAATTGTAATCCTTTCAAAAGGTGGTGAAACTTCCTCAAATACGAGGTGAGGCGAGGATCAGAGAGAAAAAGCGCACTGTTGGAACGTGTGTAAATTAGTGTTGCGTTGAGACAAAATTTAGGGTTTTTGTTACATGTTGAGTGAGAGCGTTCTGGTCGTGTAGGGTTTAGGTCAACATTTCTGGTCTGCGATTGAATGAATACCAAGACGCTATTTGGAATAGATCGATGGCTTAGGTCAACGGTTCTGGTCGTGGGAGATAGCATGCGCTAGAGTCGAGGGCGAACTGATTCGAGCTATCTAGAATGGGCATGGGAGACAACGAAGAGAAAGAGGCGTAAATTAGGGATTAAAAATGAGTGGCGCTACAAAAATTAGGGTTTAGGAATGAGTGGCGTGCGCTTGGTGGGTTGCAGTTGCAGGAATCGATCAGAGTGGCGTAGTTGGAGAGTCAGAGGCCCAAAGGCGTTTTCTGCACACAAGGAAGGAAGAAAACGCCAAGGGAAATCATGGAGTTAGACCATGGCTCTGATACCACTGTCAGGCCAGGCATGGTAGAAATGTAACTGCACACTTGACGCGTA
Organism: Picea engelmannii; assembly: GCA_009831015.1. NCBI lineage: Eukaryota > Viridiplantae > Streptophyta > Pinopsida > Pinales > Pinaceae > Picea > Picea engelmannii. The sequence goes on along the minus strand of ML792966.1, from coordinate 219,738 downwards.
TTGGATTAGCTTGAGATTTAATAAAAATACAAAATATTACTGTTGGTCTTCTCCAACACATGACTCTTCCTATCACCTAAGACTCTTCATATGTACATTATTGTTACAATAACGCAATCCCAAGGATTACGTGTCCAACAATTACTCATGAACCACCTCATCTTGTTGGTTGTGAAGGGCACTGATACATGTAAATCTAAGTGATGTTTCCTAAAATCATGCCAAATAAATAATGTCTTGGCAGATAGAGATGGAAGGGAGAACCTATCACGGTGGTCACCTAATATCTAACAGAAGAGAAGAGAAGAGCAATGTGTCTGTTTTGTCACCATGCAGATTTTGGCTAAGCTTGAAAGCATGCCCATTTCACGGTCTTCCATATAAAATTTGGGAATGTGTATGGCGTGAGATTGTTTGAAACTGTGTTTGTGAGGGTCTGATGTCTTGCCTAAAAAGGAAGTAATAGAAAACATTGACATTTCCCTTTCTTATAGCCAAGCAGTATTTGAAATGTCATGGTACGTGGAGTTAAAATCTCTCAACCAACATCCCTAAAGGTCTTTTGGATGAGTATGTTAAAATATTCGATGTGCTCATTTTACCATAGACAATATCACTATTGTCACCCAACCATAGGCATGCAACCACCCTCGAGCACCTTAACTTTTGCTAGATAGAATGATTTCGGAAAGCCACACTAGAACCAACAAATAAACCTTAGCTGTAGCACTAGCACAAGATGGAACCAGAAAACACCATCCAACTGCAACAACAACACAAGACAAGGAGAGCGCACCTCCTCCAAGGGTAGTGCACAAGTGAGAGAGTCTCCACAACCACAAAACAAGAACAATACTCAACTGCAGCAGTTGCAGTAGCACCTTCAAGAAATCCACCAATATACTCCAAGATGTCACCAAGAATATCACCAAGAGATACTAGAAGGTATGGCACATATCTTATAGGCTAGATAGAGCTAGAGAGAGAGACCAAGAAACACCCCAAGAGATACACCTTCCTTACTTGCAATTGCAGCGCCAAACTTGCACTATACTAGAGAGAGTGAGTGAAGTGAGTGTGTACAAATGAGCTCAAGAGTCTCTTATTTATAGTCCTTCTTGTCACCTATCTGGGCCGACTTGTCTTTCTAGAAGATAATACATTGATATTATTTATTCTACTGAGCCGACTTGTCTTTTAGGGTTTTTACACATCTGTTTAGGGTTTCTCTTACTTCCGGAATATTCTATTCTAGTCAAAGGTTACACATGGAGGTTAATACCTCCCACAACTATCATAATATCAACACTCCCTTCTAGCTAGGGAGGTATTAACTGTAATGGTCTCAAACACATCCATCCTTTTCACATGGTATGGGCAAGGCTCACATAGTCTTGTAGACCATTCTACAGGTAGCATCATCATAACCACACATGCTATCTCACGATCATGCAAATCAAGTCACGAGCATCATCATCACTATCAATATCATTTGGTAGCATCCTGGCATCAAAATATATCATCGTGTGCATCATCTCTCGAGGCCATACTCCATCTGAGTAATTCGGCATGATGCTGAATAAGTCATGTGTTGGACTTAGCTCACTCAACAAAGTGTCTCGCATAAGTCACTCACTCAACAGAGTGATATAGGGACCATTCTTCCTATCCTGGTCACTGCCTGTGACACATGAAGAATGAATGTCCCAACAGATGCTGAAAGCCACGCTATGGGCTACAAGGACCATTCTTCCCACTCTGGTCACTACTGTGAACTCAGGAAGAATGACTGTCTTGGACCATTTTCCCCCCTCTGGCGACTACTGTGAACTCAGGGAAAATGTCTGTCCTGTACCAATCTCCCCATTTTGGTCACTACTGTGAACTCAGGGAGACAGACCATTCTACTTGTTTGGGCAAAGCCCCAGAAGAATAGCTGTCCTGGACCATTTTACTTGTCCGAGCAATGCCCTAGGAGAATAGTTGCCCATGGTACATCAACAATCTGTTCTGCCTGGACCATTCTCCACCTGGAGAATGTATGTCCACCAACACATTGACTATCCATGATGCCATATATCAACACTATGTCCAACCTAGACCATTCTCCACAGGGAGAATGTCAGTCCAACATGTCAGTCTTGTACCGACCTTCCTAATCTGGACACCATCCGTGCCATAGGGGGCAGACCATTCATCCTGATCAGGTCACCATCTGTGCCACAGGAGAATGTCAGTGCTGGACCATTTTCCGCAGAAAATGTCGGTCCATGATATAGCAACATTCCCTCCCAAACGAGGAAGTCATCTCCTCCTTTTCAACCGACGGAGGGTATCTCCATAAGTCCCAGCTTGTCCCTCCATAAGTCCCAGCTTGTCCATCAAGTATGCAAACTTTATCTTGGACAGAGGTTTTGTCAAAATATTAATTGTCTGCTCATCGATGGAGATGTACTGGAGAGTCACTTCTCCCTTCTGGACTTTATCATGGATAAAATAGTACTTGATCTCAATGTGCTTCGACCTGTCATGGAACACGGGGTTCTTTGAAAGCTTCACACAACTCTGATTATCGCAATATATCATAGTCGAATCCAACACCTGATCAAATAGTCCAGAAATCAACTTACAAAGCCATACTGCTTCCGTACAAGCATCACAAGTTGCAATATACTCTGCTTCTATAGTGTTGAGTGCAACAGACTTCTGTTTCCCATGATATCATAGCAGAGCCCAAACTGAAACATATACCGGAAGTACTCTTTCTGTCATCCGCACTCCCTGCCCAATCTGAATCAGTAAATCCATGCAGTTGTACGTCACCGTTTGAGGCATATCTCAAACCATAATTTAGCGTCCCATGAAGATATCTCAAAATGTGCTTTGCAGCTATCCAATGCTCATGTCTAGGTTCCATCTGGAACTGGCTCAACGTGTTCATAGCAAAGCAAATGTTTGGTCGAGTATTCACCAAATACATCAATGAGCCAATCAACTGTCGGTACATCGACGGGTCTACTGGATTAGAATCGGAGTCTCTCAACTTCTTCAGATCTGCCACCATGGGAGTTGCCATGGATTTGCAATCCATCTTCCCAAACTTTTGAAGGATCTTTTACAACATACTTCCCTTGCCCCAGGAAGATTTCACCACGCTTCTGCCATACTTCTAGTGCCAAATAATAATGCATGAGACCAAGATCCTTCAAATCGAATTTAGAGGCTAACTCCCTCTTACATTGAATAATGAGAGGCTCTACACTTGTCAGAAACAAATCATCAACATATAGTAGCAGGATCACAGGTGCATCATTCACAACCTTGTAATAAAGATTTGGATCAACATAGCTCTTGGAAAATCCAAGTCTCGTTAAGTAACTGTCTATTCGTGCATGCCAAGCTCTTGGAGCTTGCTTGAGTCCATACAAGGCCTTCTTTAATCTGCATACATGGGTTTCTCTCAAGTGTACCTAAAAACTTGAGGTTGCTCTATGTATACTTCTTCCTCAATTACTCCATTGAGAAAAGCGGTTTTTACATCCATCTGATGTAAACTCCAACCCATGGATGCTGCACGAGATTGTGATGGCTCTAATAGAGGTGTATCTGGCAACTGGAGCAAATGTCTCATCATAGTCTTCTCCCTCCTGCTGGGAGAACCCTCTAGCCACAAATCTTGCCTTGTATTTATTGATACTCTCATCCATGCATGCTTTATCTTGTAAACCCATTTTGAAGTGACTACAAACTTTCCTTCAGGTCTAGGCACAATTTCCCATACATCATTTTTCATGATGGATTGATATTCTTCCATCATAGCTTCCTTCCATTCTTTCTTCTTGACTGACAACCAAAGATTCTCAAGTGTTCAACACTTGGCTTCTTTCCGAAGAAAGCTTCTTCTGGAGTCATGTTCTTCAATATATGACGAGGACTTCTATTCTGAACATATACGGATGTCATAGCTGCTTCTCTCCATAGGAACATGGATAGATTCTGGTCATTTATCATTGCCTTAACAGATTCTTCAATGGATTTGTTCTTTCTTTCTGCCACACCATTCTGTTGAGGATTATGTGGGACAATTAGCTCCCTCCTAATCCCGACTGCTTTACAAAAGGCAACGAGTTCCTTGGAGGTGTATTCTCCTCCATTATCAGATCTTAGTGTCTTGATCTTCTTGTTTGTCAGGTTTTCCACTTTAGCTTTGAATTCTTGGAATTTGCTAAATACTTCATCCTTGGTATCTGAGTGTACGATGTCCAAAACTCCTTTTGCTTTACACACTTCTTTTAGAATTGAGACTTGGTTAGATCACCTGCCTCACCACTTGATGGAGTCATCTGCTCTATGTTTGCAACTGTCACTGTAGCTCCTTCTCAGAGCTATTGCCCGTGACCTACTCGAAACAAGAACAACAAGAGAAAAAGTATTTCCAATAGCATTTTCATAAGAACATATCTATGGTAACAAGGATGGTAGTCATCATAGAATTACCAAGGTGCATGCTCGAGAGCAAAACAAGAAATATCTCCTAGAGGAGATATTAGTTCATTTTGCAAACAAGTGCAATAAGCATCTATAGTACTTACATGCAACCAAGTATACCTAGCAGTAATAGAACCTTTCAAATATTGTTGTCACAACTACAGTTTTTACTAGAACTGTATTAACTATCAAACTTGATATGTGCAAATTGAAACTTAACAATTTGATCAATCAAACCTGGAACCTGGAGCCTCAACTGCTAGGGAGAGTGCGCTTGTTCCTTTGAATGTATTGAATCCAAGATCACTGCTTGGACAAGGTCTGTTGTCCCTGCAAACACACTCATGCTTTGCTGGATGTAAAACTTGAAAAGCATATACAAGTGCATACCTTTGAAATTTGTAGCATTGTTCAGCTTGTCTTCTAATTTGAAACTAGACATCATCTTGACAAGAAGAGGTTAGAAACTGAATCAAAAAGGTTCAATGATTAGAACAAGCTAGAAACCCTGAAATTTCAACTTTGACCACAAAATCAATTTTGACCAAAAGTCAACCTTTGGCTTTGACTTTGACCAATCAACCTTTGACTTTGACCAGTCAACCTTTGACTTGATTTTGACCAAAAACTCAAACTTGACATTTTTGCTGGTTGAGGACACCAGAGAGTGCGCTAGGCTAGGGCGCACTAGAATACCCAAAAATTAGGTCCAACGCTTCACTGAAAGTGCCCAAGAATTTAGGTTAGGGTTTGGTGCAACTGCAAAATCAGAAACCCTAGTTGCAACTGCAACTGGTGCTACAACTAGCTTGACAAATAACTGCCGATCTACCTTCCAACGGTTAGATTGTTCTGAAGGTAGTGTGGGCCTATAACCTGTTAAAATATTCGATGTGCTCGTTTTACCATAGCCAATATCACTATTGTCACCCAACCATAGGCATGTAGCCACCGCCAAGCACCTTAACTTTTGCTAGATAGAATGATTCCGGAAAGCCACACTAGAACCAATAGATAAACCTTAGCTGCAGCAGAAGCACGAGATGGAACCAAAAAACACCATCCAACTGCAGCAACAACACAAGACAAGGAGAGCGCACCTCCTCCAAGGGTAGCGCACAAGAGAGAGAGTCTCCACAACCACAGAACAGGAACAATACTCAACTGCAGCAGTTGTAGTTGCAGTTGCACCTTTAAGAAATCCACCAATATACTCCAAGATGTCACCAAGAATATCACCAAGAGATACTAGAAGCTATGGTGCATATCTTAGGCTAGATAGCGCTAGAGAGAGAGACCAAGAAACACCCCAAAAGATACACCTTCCTTTCTTGCAACTGCAGCTCCAAACTTGCTCTATACTCGAGAGAGTGAGTGAAGTGAGTGTGTACAAATGAGCTCAAGAGTCTCTTATTTATAGTCCTTCTTGTCACCTGTTTGGGCCGACTTGTCTTTCTGGAAGATAATACATTGATGTTATTTATTATACTGAGCCGACTTGTCTTCTAGGGTTTTTACACATCTGTTTAGGGTTTCTCTTGCTTCTGGAATATTCTATTCTAGTCAAAGGTTACACATGGAGGTACCTCCCGCAGCTACCATAATATCAACAGAGTAGGCATGAAATATAATGTCATTCTTTGTTTCTTTCCTTCGCCTGTTTCTTCGTTGTTTTTTTATTTCCTTTCACATGAGCCTCTCAACTATTTAACATGCTGGTCAATAGATTTATTAGAGAGCAGTTTAAATAACTTGTAATATATCCTTATCAAGAGAAATAACAACTCCTATCATGGTCTTGGCATGAAATAATTTCTTATATACTTGTATTAGCTTGCATCCATAATTGAAATTTGAAATCATATCGAATTGCTCTCCATCAGTCTCAAATTTATTGACTTCTATGGTATTGTAGTCCTAATACCTATACTCTGATTAAAATTTGTGATGAAATTATCATTATGACTTGAGTTAGTTTGACAATTCAACTGCTTTTGTAGACATGATATGACTACTAGGATTACATGCTTGCAACATTTCAACTAATGTCCAACTTTGCTGTAACCTTTTGCAGCACGGAGTATGACAGGCCCAGGAAACTCAATGTTATATTCATTCCTCCTTTTTGTAGTTACGCTTTCTTTGCAGCAAATGCACAAAGAGAAGTTGGCCTCAACAGAACTTTACACAATTTTGGGTGGCTTTGTCAGCTCCCTCCTATTTCTTCTTGTCTTAACGGTGAGCCAGTATTTCATTGTGAAAAAATCATCTCATTTTTCTTTTTTGAGATGTCTGCATTAAGAGAGGTTTGCATGAAACACTTTTCCCGATTTTTTTTCCGTAGAGGCCTTGTTCAAAGTTTCATATTATTCTTTCTGTGATTTTTATGTTCTCTTTAAAGTTTGTCATGTTGGCAAACATCTATCTTCTATTGTCATTGCCACTTCTCTCTCTTTGGCTTATACGCTACAGCTGCAGATGTGTAAGTGTAATGTCAAGAGAGCAATTGAGCCATTGTTTCTTGTGGCCATATATTAGAACATATTTCCAATTGAATTGGTCCAGATGGCATTTTGGTATAAGTTTAATCAGTAAAACACTAAACAAATTTGAATAACTGTTTCTCGATAAACAGTGTCAATTTTCATTATCAAATATGCTATTATTGTTTAATGGGAATTTAATTGTGTCGAGAAAAGAGAGGTGCACAGCCTGGGTGGGGTAGATGTTCAATACTTTGTGTGTAGTGCTAAAAATGAAAAAAAGAGCTGATGTCTTGTTTATCATAATTACCATAATGTTTAAAAAGAGTTGATGTATTATTTATCTTACTTCACATATCTGAACAACTTTAAATAAAACAACATTGATCCATTTTAATCTTGGATCTATCATGAGTTGAGTGGGATAAAAAATACTAGAGGTCCAAACGCCAATGCTTTTGCAACCTCAAATACTATTTAATAAACATTGAGGTTTACACCTTGAGTTTATGCATTGAGACATGAGGTGCTCTACAACCTAGGTGGGGAAGATCCTTGTTATGTTGTATCATATATATATATATATATCTACATTGGCTTAATAAATAAAATTCTAGCATAGATCCTTCTTAACCCCACATCTATTAAGAACACATTGAAGTTTTTCACTGGTCCTCACATACTATTTAATAAACATTGAGGTTTGCGCCTTGTTGAGAGAATTGAGGTGCTCTACATCTTGGACAAGGGAGATCCTTGTTACTTTGTGTCTCACACAACACACAGCCTCGAGGGTTAGCTCAAGCGTTTACGAGCCAGATGTGAGATCTCTCCCCCAAAGTTGGGGAGGTCACGGGTTCGACTCTCTTGATTTCCTTGGGGTTAGGCTCCATAATAAGGGTTGACGGTTTACCCCATTTACCATCCATGGATCATGGGGAAGTACTTGGAGGGTTTTCCACGAGGTTTTTTCCTCGGAATACACACACACACATACATGTTGGCTTGGTAAATAAAATTCTAGCATAAATCCTTCTTAACCCCACATCTATTAAGCACACATTGAAGTTTTTCACTGCTCTCGGTGTTTAATACATCTAGGGTTATGGCTATGCTAGTTTGATCCCTCTCAATGATAATAGATCCAGGGCCAAGATGGATCTATGTGCTAGTGGAGATCATCATTGCATCGAGAGGTGCATTCAACAACCTAGTATAGGGCAGATGTGTCACTGATGAGTGAGTGTAATGCTGACATTACGTCGGTTTTTCAAATTTAAAAAAATAGCATACATTATAATAACCATCCTAGATCCATCTCAACCCAGGATCTATGAAGTGCCAAGAGGGATTCCTTGAGGTGCAAACTTTCCACAAGTATTTTCATCATCAAAATGATTTGCACCTTGAGAGATTTGATCCCACTTGGTGCTTGAGAGATTTGGGGTTAAGATGGATCTGGGTTGGTTATTATTAATAAGTTTATCTTTCATTTCCTTCTATAATTATGTTAATGGTATATTTCTGCAAAATAAATTTGTTGTTAGCCGACACAATATTCTTCAAATTTGTTATGAGAAGAACTCAAATTATCCTTCACCTCGTTACTGTAATCTAGGTGTCAAATGCAAATAAGCTGTTGTTAAGCCTTACAATGGAGCAATATGGTACAACCAAATATTCAATTTTTCATTAAAAGTTATCTTCAAACATCCCCATTTTGTTTGATTGAGATATTAGTGTTGAGTGGCTTGGTGATCCAAGCAATAATAATAACACAGTTGGATTATACATACCCAAAAACCCAGTATACAAAGCTAACCTGTGTAGATCATTGTGATTCTTGATCACTTCACACTGGTGTTCTCTGGGGGCATGCCCCAACCTTTGGGAACAAGTTCCGTGTGCTCCTCGAGCATGGGAGTGTCGTTGGGAGCATTTGCTGCCATCCTTGTTATGTT
>ML792966.1:190445-210706 GCA_009831015.1 Picea engelmannii | reverse complement strand
TCATATATTGAAGAACATGACTCCAGAAGAAGCTTTCTTCGGAAAGAAGCCAAGTGTTGAACACTTGAGAATCTTTGGTTGTCAGTCAAGAAGAAAGAATGGAAGGAAGCTATGATGGAAGAATATCAATCCATCATGAAAAATGATGTATGGGAAATTGTGCCTAGACCTGAAGGAAAGTTTGTAGTCACTTCAAAATGGGTTTACAAGATAAAGCATGCATGGATGAGAGTATCAATAAATACAAGGCAAGATTTGTGGCTAGAGGGTTCTCCCAGCAGGAGGGAGAAGACTATGATGAGACATTTGCTCCAGTTGCCAGATACACCTCTATTAGAGCCATCACAATCTCGTGCAGCATCCATGGGTTGGAGTTTACATCAGATGGATGTAAAAACCGCTTTTCTCAATGGAGTAATTGAGGAAGAAGTATACATAGAGCAACCTCAAGTTTTTAGGTACACTTGAGAGAAACCCATGTATGCAGATTAAAGAAGGCCTTGTATGGACTCAAGCAAGCTCCAAGAGCTTGGCATGCACGAATAGACAGTTACTTAACGAGACTTGGATTTTCCAAGAGCTATGTTGATCCAAATCTTTATTACAAGGTTGTGAATGATGCACCTGTGATCCTGCTACTATATGTTGATGATTTGTTTCTGACAAGTGTAGAGCCTCTCATTATTCAATGTAAGAGGGAGTTAGCCTCTAAATTCGATTTGAAGGATCTTGGTCTCATGCATTATTATTTGGCACTAGAAGTATGGCAGAAGCGTGGTGAAATCTTCCTGGGGCAAGGGAAGTATGTTGTAAAAGATCCTTCAAAAGTTTGGGAAGATGGATTGCAAATCCATGGCAACTCCCATGGTGGCAGATCTGAAGAAGTTGAGAGACTCCGATTCTAATCCAGTAGACCCGTCGATGTACCGACAGTTGATTGGCTCATTGATGTATTTGGTGAATACTCGACCAAACATTTGCTTTGCTATGAACACGTTGAGCCAGTTCCAGATGGAACCTAGACATGAGCATTGGATAGCTGCAAAGCACATTTTGAGATATCTTCATGGGACGCTAAATTATGGTTTGAGATATGCCTCAAACGGTGACGTACAACTGCATGGATTTACTGATTCAGATTGGGCAGGGAGTGCGGATGACAGAAAGAGTACTTCCGGTATATGTTTCAGTTTGGGCTCTGCTATGATATCATGGGAAACAGAAGTCTGTTGCACTCAACACTATAGAAGCAGAGTATATTGCAACTTGTGATGCTTGTACGGAAGCAGTATGGCTTTGTAAGTTGATTTCTGGACTATTTGATCAGGTGTTGGATTCGACTATGATATATTGCGATAATCAGAGTTGTGTGAAGCTTTCAAAGAACCCCGTGTTCCATGACAGGTCGAAGCACATTGAGATCAAGTACTATTTTATCCATGATAAAGTCCAGAAGGGAGAAGTGACTCTCCAGTACATCTCCATCGATGAGCAGACAATTAATATTTTGACAAAACCTCTGTCCAAGATAAAGTTTGCATACTTGATGGACAAGCTGGGACTTATGGAGGGACAAGCTGGGACTTATGGAGATACCCTCCGTCGGTTGAAAAGGAGGAGATGACTTCCTCGTTTGGGAGGGAATGTTGCTATATCATGGACCGACATTTTCTGCGGAAAATGGTCCAGCACTGACATTCTCCTGTGGCACAGATGGTGACCTGATCAGGATGAATGGTCTGCCCCCTATGGCACGGATGGTGTCCAGATTAGGAAGGTCGGTACAAGACTGACATGTTGGACTGACATTCTCCCTGTGGAGAATGGTCTAGGTTGGACATAGTGTTGATATATGGCATCATGGATAGTCAATGTGTTGGTGGACATACATTCTCCAGGTGGAGAATGGTCCAGGCAGAACAGATTGTTGATGTACCATGGGCAACTATTCTCCTAGGGCATTGCTCGGACAAGTAAAATGGTCCAGGACAGCTATTCTTCTGGGGCTTTGCCCAAACAAGTAGAATGGTCTGTCTCCCTGAGTTCACAGTAGTGACCAAAATGGGGAGATTGGTACAGGACAGACATTTTCCCTGAGTTCACAGTAGTCGCCAGAGGGGGGAAAATGGTCCAAGACAGTCATTCTTCCTGAGTTCACAGTAGTGACCAGAGTGGGAAGAATGGTCCTTGTAGCCCATAGCGTGGCTTTCAGCATCTGTTGGGACATTCATTCTTCATGTGTCACAGGCAGTGACCAGGATAGGAAGAATGGTCCCTATATCACTCTGTTGAGTGAGTGACTTATGCGAGACACTTTGTTGAGTGAGCTAAGTCCAACACATGACTTATTCAGCATCATGCCGAATTACTCAGATGGAGTATGGCCTCGAGAGATGATGCACACGATGATATATTTTGATGCCAGGATGCTACCAAATGATATTGATAGTGATGATGATGCTCGTGACTTGATTTGCATGATCGTGAGATAGCATGTGTGGTTATGATGATGCTACCTGTAGAATGGTCTACAAGACTATGTGAGCCTTGCCCATACCATGTGAAAAGGATGGATGTGTTTGAGACCATTACAGTTAATACCTCCCTAGCTAGAAGGGAGTGTTGATATTATGATAGTTGTGGGAGGTATTAACCTCCATGTGTAACCTTTGACTAGAATAGAATATTCCGGAAGTAAGAGAAACCCTAAACAGATGTGTAAAAACCCTAAAAGACAAGTCGGCTCAGTAGAATAAATAATATCAATGTATTATCTTCTAGAAAGACAAGTCGGCCCAGATAGGTGACAAGAAGGACTATAAATAAGAGACTCTTGAGCTCATTTGTACACACTCACTTCACTCACTCTCTCTAGTATAGTGCAAGTTTGGCGCTGCAATTGCAAGTAAGGAAGGTGTATCTCTTGGGGTGTTTCTTGGTCTCTCTCTCTAGCTCTATCTAGCCTATAAGATATGTGCCATACCTTCTAGTATCTCTTGGTGATATTCTTGGTGACATCTTGGAGTATATTGGTGGATTTCTTGAAGGTGCTACTGCAACTGCTGCAGTTGAGTATTGTTCTTGTTTTGTGGTTGTGGAGACTCTCTCACTTGTGCACTACCCTTGGAGGAGGTGCGCTCTCCTTGTCTTGTGTTGTTGTTGCAGTTGGATGGTGTTTTCTGGTTCCATCTTGTGCTAGTGCTACAGCTAAGGTTTATTTGTTGGTTCTAGTGTGGCTTTCCGAAATCATTCTATCTAGCAAAAGTTAAGGTGCTCGAGGGTGGTTGCATGCCTATGGTTGGGTGACAATAGTGATATTGTCTATGGTAAAATGAGCACATCGAATATTTTAACATACTCATCCAAAAGACCTTTAGGGATGTTGGTTGAGAGATTTTAACTCCACGTACCATGACATTTCAAATACTGCTTGGCTATAAGAAAGGGAAATGTCAATGTTTTCTATTACTTCCTTTTTAGGCAAGACATCAGACCCTCACAAACACAGTTTCAAACAATCTCACGCCATACACATTCCCAAATTTTATATGGAAGACCGTGAAATGGGCATGCTTTCAAGCTTAGCCAAAATCTGCATGGTGACAAAACAGACACATTGCTCTTCTCTTCTCTTCTGTTAGATATTAGGTGACCACCGTGATAGGTTCTCCCTTCCATCTCTATCTGCCAAGACATTATTTATTTGGCATGATTTTAGGAAACATCACTTAGATTTACATGTATCAGTGCCCTTCACAACCAACAAGATGAGGTGGTTCATGAGTAATTGTTGGACACGTAATCCTTGGGATTGCGTTATTGTAACAATAATGTACATATGAAGAGTCTTAGGTGATAGGAAGAGTCATGTGTTGGAGAAGACCAACAGTAATATTTTGTATTTTTATTAAATCTCAAGCTAATCCAATACGCGTCAAGTGTGCAGTTACATTTCTACCATGCCTGGCCTGACAGTGGTATCAGAGCCATGGTCTAACTCCATGATTTCCCTTGGCGTTTTCTTCCTTCCTTGTGTGCAGAAAACGCCTTTGGGCCTCTGACTCTCCAACTACGCCACTCTGATCGATTCCTGCAACTGCAACCCACCAAGCGCACGCCACTCATTCCTAAACCCTAATTTTTGTAGCGCCACTCATTTTTAATCCCTAATTTACGCCTCTTTCTCTTCGTTGTCTCCCATGCCCATTCTAGATAGCTCGAATCAGTTCGCCCTCGACTCTAGCGCATGCTATCTCCCACGACCAGAACCGTTGACCTAAGCCATCGATCTATTCCAAATAGCGTCTTGGTATTCATTCAATCGCAGACCAGAAATGTTGACCTAAACCCTACACGACCAGAACGCTCTCACTCAACATGTAACAAAAACCCTAAATTTTGTCTCAACGCAACACTAATTTACACACGTTCCAACAGTGCGCTTTTTCTCTCTGATCCTCGCCTCACCTCGTATTTGAGGAAGTTTCACCACCTTTTGAAAGGATTACAATTTTACTCTTAATTTTGTGTCATTGCACTATCACCAGTTTATTACAAAATTAGCTTGTTTTAAACATAACCTACCTGTCTTTCATTTCGAGTCCTTCGTCAGTCTATTTACAGAATTAGCTTGTTCTAAACATAACCTACCTGTATGTCATTTTGTGTCCTTCGAATAAGATTCTCTATGTCATTATGCTATTGTTTGTTGAGTGCCTATTGAACGAGGACAGGATTGTGAGTGGGTGCTCGTGTATCCCTTTGCATTGTGTTTTGTGTAGTACTCAAGTCATTTGTGTGCGACACCATCATTCAGCCTCTTCCATTGCATGTTGTCACTCAAGGAGAAACCCTAATTGAAGCAAGTATAAAGACCTAACTCAAGGAAATTTCTTACTATCAAGTAAGAAATGAAAGGACGCGAAAAGAAGCTCAGAGGCAGGGGGGTTGGCATAATCCCCGTGAAAAATTTGACCTTCATTGTACCCGTTGTGAAATGAATGGATCACATGAAATTACTAACTGCGGAGTTCCATCGCAGAAGATCAAAGAAGAGAGACTAAGTCAGAAAGGAGACAGAGATAGAAGTTCAAAACCAACGAAAGGTAAAGCACATGCTCATTACGTTGATGCCCATTGCAATGTAGGAGTAACTGAAGATTTTTTTAACGCTACACTTGTTTCTTGGGGAGATGCATGGCTTCCTAACACAGGTGCAACCTCCCACATGACATTTCAAAGAGATTTCTTCAAAGACTTCGATGACAATGTATATAGTGTAGTGTACTTTGCAGATAGATCAAGTCTCAAACCTTCAGGAATGGGCACCATCAGGCTTAAGTTGCCTAGACTCTCGGATTTTCTTCTGCACAATGTAATCTATCTTCCTGAGTTGCAAAGGAACTTGTTGTTCCTTGTGCACATCAGACAACAAGGCCACTATGTTCATATGATCGATGGCAAAGTCGAAATACAAAAGGATTCCGATAACATGCTTGTTATGACCGAAATGGAAGATGGAAGACTGTTGAAGTTGAATGGGACATCTTCCCATACACAAACTCCTGCATACCTCTCTCATCATGACAAGGGTATAATGCCATCTAGTCTTTTGTGGTATACTAGATTTGGCCATATTAATTATGACAGTCTCCATTTGTTGAGAAAGAATAGTGTTTCTGGTTTGCCTACTATTCCTAGGAAATTAAAGCAATGTGATGCTTGTATCCTTGGACAAAACAACAAACAACACTTTCATGATTCTACTTCCAGAGCATGTATAAAACTTGAACTGATTCATTCTGATTTGTGTGGCCCTGTGCCTGTTCCTTCTGCAAATGGAAACAAATATATCATGACTTTTATTGATGATTACACTAGGATGTGTTGGGTGTACTTGTTGAAAGATGAATCACAAGCTTTTGAAACTTTTAAAAAATTTCATGTATTGATTCAAACTGAAGCTCAATCTCATATTGGCTCTCTTCGCACTGATAATGGAAGAGAATATACATCTAATGAATTTGAAAGCTACGTTCACCAACATGGGATCAAACATCAAACCACAGTTCCATACAATCCCCAACAAAACGGTGCAGTTGAACGAATGAACAGGACACTCCTAAATATGGTTTGTTCCATGATGTTTTTCAAGAATGTTAAATTGATGTTTTGGGCTGATGCAGTTCTATGTGCAGATTATGTCAAAAATAGGTGTCCATTTAATGCTCTTAAAAACAAGACTCCATATGAAATGTGGTATAGCCACATTCCTTCGGTGAGGCATCTCAGGGTCTTTGGTTCCACCTGCTATGCCTTGATTCCTAAGGAGCAAAGAAGCAAGCTTGATGCAAGGAGTTGGAAGTGCATCTTCTTAGGGTACTAAAATAGCACCAAGGGGTGTCGTCTTTACGATGAGACAAACAAGAAATTCATCCTTTCCAGAGATGTAATCTTTCTTGAATCCTCCAAGAAAGACGAAACTGTTGAGAGGCAACTTGATCATCTGGACAGATTCACTCGTGTAAAGACATATCATGAATTTGATGATGAGATTCCACATCTTGAAGAGGGGATCCCTATCTTGGGTCAATCTCTAAAATCTCCCTTTGAAGCACCATCTTTCCCTCATGAAGAAATTCCCGCCACTTCATCAAGACCTTAAGCTCATTTGGATGATGTGATCGAGAGGATTGAAAAGTTGAGGCCTAATGAGAACTCTACACCATCTCAATCAGTTGAGCAACCTGGACTATCTCAGAAAGGTCCACCAAAATGGCTCACAAAAACACTTGAAAGTGTTCATCCTGATGAGGTCGGAAAGACAAAAACCAAAATGTCCTCAAGACAAGATGGAAGTAAGGTAGATAATTCAAACTCAGGTGATGTAGATGACATGGATGTTTCATATGATTGTGAGTTGAGTTTATCTACTAACCTTGAACCGACTTCATTTAAAGAAGCCACTTCTCATTATTAATGGAAAGAAGCCATGCAGAAGGAATATGATGATCTCATCAAGAATGGAACATAGAAGTTGGTGGACCCTCCATTTGGAACCAAACCAATCCACTGCAAGTGGGCATTCAAGAACAAGTACAAATCAGATGGCTCACTTGACAAGCACAAAGCAAGGCTCGTGGAAAAAGGATTTGCACAGAAAGAAGGTGTTGATTATGAGGAAACCTTTTCCCCCACAGCAAAATGGGCTATCATCCGAACTCTATTTTCTATGGCAGCACAGAATGGATGGAAAATACATTAAATGGATATGAAGATTGTTTTCTTGAATGGAGACTTGAAAGAGAATGTGTTCATGTCTCAACCAAAAGGATTTGTTGTCAAGGGACAAGAACATAAGGTATGCAAGCTCATCAAATCCTTACATGGCTTGAAACAAGCACCGCGAGCATGGTATGAATAGTTAACTGAGCATCTACTGAAGAATCATTGTATATCTTGTAGTATATGTAGATGATCTATTGATAACAGGGAACAATGAAAGCTACATTGCATCCATAAAGAAAGAGTTGAAGAAAGGCTTCGAGATGACAAATTTGGGACATCTTCACTACTATTTAGGCATTGAGGTGATTCAAAATCCAAGGTACATATTCATCTCCCAGAAGAAGTACGTTGGAAAACTATTGAACAAGTTTTCCATGGCTAAGTGCAATCTTGTTTCTACTCCAATGGAACAGAATTTGAAACTCACATCAAAAGGAGGGAATGAATTTGAGGATACAACCAAGTATAGACAGCTTGTGGGAAGTCTTATCTTGCTACCACCATACCAGACATTTCATTTGTCGTTGGAATTCTTTCCAAGTTCATGATAAAGCCTTGTGAAGGACATTGGTCTGTTGCAAAAGAGTTATAAAATACTTGAAAGGAACTCAAGATTTTGGACTCAAGTACTCTAAGGTGGATGACTTCAACCTGATCGGATATAATGATTCAGACTTTGTTAGGGATATGGAAAATGGAGTATCAACTTCAAGCTATCTCATGAGTCTTGGATCAGCAGTTATCTCCTAAAGATCATGCAAACAATCAGTTCCAGCAAATTCCACAACAGAGGCAGAATATGTGGCAGCTGCAGAAGCGACAAAGGAGATTGTGTGGCTCAAGAAAATACTTGAAGATTTGCAGGAGAAACAAGTGAATTCTACTCCTCTTCGAGTTGAAAATACTTTTGCAATCAAGTTGGCCAAGAATCCTAGATTCCATGATCGAACAAAGCACATCAACACAAAGTATCACCTGATTCGATATCATGTAGAGGCCATGACTATTCACTTGAGACATTGTTCCACAAATGAGCAAATTGTGGACATCTTCACCAAAGCGCTTGGAAGAGAAATTTGGAAATTTCAGAATGATGCTTGGACTCACACACACCCCTTCAGATTAAGGGGGGGGATGTTGGACATGTAATCCTTGGGATTGCATCATTGTAACAATAATGTACATATGAAGAGTCATAGGTGATAGGAAATGTCATGCATTGGGGAAGACCAACAGTCATATTTTGTATATTTATTGAATCTCAAGCTAATGCAATACACATCAAGTGTGGAGTTACATTTCTGCCATGCCCGTTGTATCAAGCAACCACGCCCTCTTAACCCCGATCACGCCCTTTCATAGTCACGAATGACTCCAAAGAGGAGTTTGTTTAGCAATCCCCTCACTTGTCCTCGACATCCAGCTCCAGCGTCAGCGCCAGCAAGCCTTCACTTCCTCAACACATGTAAACATTAGGTTACTTTCATGTATCTTTTGGGCTTAATGTTATGATCCAAACACCAAAATAGTCAAAGAATACAATCTACTTCGAGGGGGAAACCTCCTTTTACAATATATCCAATTCAAAAGACAAGATGATATGCTTATACAAATGATTCCAGTGTTATGAAAACTAGACCGGTCCAACAAAACCGGTCGGTTGAACTACTTTGGAGGCAAAAATGACCAGACCAGTGGGCCTAGAACCACTTTTGGCCGATACCATGCAACACTCGTAAGGCGCACTCAAGCCCATGGATTTGAAAGTAACTCTAGGGCCTACTCAAGCCTATTTAAAGACCCCCCACCCCCCTTCTATTTCACTAACACTAAACATTTGAGCTCCTTGGAATTATTGAGCTGAGTTTAATTGGTGGTTTTGGAGAGCTATTTGCAGGGATGTTTTTAAGGAATTCTTTGGCAGTTGGAGAGTTGGTTGAAGGATTGAGTTGGAGATCTTTTGGATTGATTTTCTTCCACAAATTTGGAGTTGTTTCAAGGGATATTTTCTAAATATCTTGGGCTATTTTGGGGTTGTTTTGGGTGGTGATTGAAGGATTCATTTCCAGATTTATGTAGGTTGTTAGAGAGATGTTTTTTCTGTTGTTGGAAGCTGCTCTTCTTCTCCATATTTTCAAGTCTTGTGAAGGTATGTCAAGGCTTCTCTTATTCTTCTCTTTTTCTCTTTAAAATTGCTAATTGTTTTCATAGTAATTAAGAATTCTTAAGGGTTTTTTTGTAGATTTTTGTTTGTTGCTGAAAAAATGGTCACCATCCCTAAAAACAAGAGGGATCCAGCATCGGCTTGTTGTCAATTGGATGAAGATAACCAGAAAGTATGCAGCTATTGTGGGAAGACAATTAGAGGTGGGGGTATCCATAGGATAAAAGAACATTTAGCACGTGAAAAAGGGCAAGTAGAAGGTCACACAAAAGTCTCTACTATATTAAACTTGGAGATGCAAAATCTTCTTGAATCCTACCAAGTAGATAAAGTTAAGACCAAGAAGATTAAAAAAGAAATGGGGAAAAGTCAAGTTGATGATGCTTTTACTATTCCTAGTTTTGAAGAATACTCTAGTTTTCCTGTTGGATTGGGAGTGGGACATGGAGATGAACTTGAAAATGTTTCTTTTGTTGGCCCTAGTGCATCAAGTTTGAAGAGGGCACGCAAAGGGATTGGCTCTTTCTCTGTACCCCGCACCACCCCCAGTTCTTGTTGATGTTTGCAGCTTCCTGAGACATTCTCCAGATCGTACTCCTTTGCGACCAAGTTGAGTTGATCTGTGATGACACTTATCCGAGAAGGGATACGTGCGTTTGGGCTTATAGCCCAACGTCCCATGTGGAAAGCACATGAGGACATGTCAAGGGAGTTGACCCTTGACATCACACACTATGGGAGTTGACCCTAGTGTTTCTAGAGGGTGTAGCCTCTAGAAGTCCACATGGGAGTGCCATGTGTGACAAACTCTCTCCAGATCGTACTCCTCTGTGAATTGAGTTGAGTTGATCTATGAGGACACTTATTCAAGAAGGGATAAGTGCATTTGGGCTTATAGCCCAACGTCCCATGTGGAGAGCACATGAGGACATGTCAAGGGAGTTGACCTTGACATCACACACTATGGGGAGTTGACCCTAAGTGTTCCTAGAGTGAGTAGCCTCTAGAAGTCCACATGGGAGTGCCTTGTGTGACAAACCTTTTGCTACTATGGTGGTTGTGTACCACTGGCGGAGACTGTGTGTCTTTGGACAGTAGTTGTGTACTACTATGGAAAGATACCTCCCTAGCTAAGAGGGAGTATTGATGTTTCAGCATCAGACAGACCTTCTCCTAGATTGGGCTACAGATCAAGGGAGATAGGATACATTATCATAAAGGTGCACTTTGGTAAATGGGCCCAGACGTAGTCCTTCCTTGATCATGACAAGGAATAATATGGACTCGAGGTGCTTGAAGTGCTTTCCACGTGTCAGTTTGCATCAGGCCGACATTCACTCACAAGTGTGTACTTGTGGTGAAAGATCTCGGTGTGTCTTTGTCCTAGTCATGGTGATTTGACAAGGAATAATAAAGACTCAAGATGCTATATGCTACATGCGGACCCAAAGTGAGCCTAATCTTAGACAGAGTTAATTGGCTCAGAGGGAGAGTCGCAAAAGGACTTTCTCAGCGGTTTAGGTGGGAGAGAGATGTCTCCCAAGACTGACAGACAAGTGTCATGAGTCTAGGGTGAAGTTTGTATGCTTCAAAGACAAGCTTTGCTGAAGCCCAAAAATGATCAGGTGTCCATCAATCCTCGCATACCAAGCTCAAGGTGGTTGCTTGAGTCCATACAAGGCCTTCTTCAACCTGCACACATGAGACTCTGTCTCATCTATCACGAAACTATATGGTTGCTCGATATATACTTCTTCCTCAATCTCTCCATTGAGAAAGGTTGTCTTTACATCCATCTGATGTACTGTCCAACCCATGGATGTTGCAGGGGAAACAATCATTCGGATAGAAGTGTATCAAGCAACGGGAGCAAATGTCTCCTCATAATCTATTCCCTCCACCTGAGAGAATCCTCTAGAAACAAATCTCATTTTGTGCCCCTCGATGCTCCCGTCAACTATGTGTTTGATCTTGTAGATCCATTTGGAAGTCACTGCAAATTTCCCCTCGGGTCTTGGAACAATATCCCACACATCATTCTTCATGATAGATTGATACTCCTCCATCATGGCATCTCTCCATATTGGTTGACTAGATGCCTCCTCATAACAAGAAGGCTCAGAATCAATGATGTGGTTCATAGCTGCAACATAGCACGAATATCTCTGAGGTCTCTTGCTCTCTCGGAAGGTACCATGAGGAGTTGCATGTCCTTCTACCTCCTGCAGAGTTTGACAAGCCCATTCAAGTATCTTCCGACCTACTGCAATATCTATGGAAACATTAAGTAGAGCTACAGGATCAATGGGATCAATTGGTTCAACTGTCTCCCTCTGAAAGGGAATGTCATCTTGGACCTTAATTGACATATAAAGGTTTCCTCATGAAACCAATGTCTAATACATATCAAGGTTCCCTCATGGACTCAATGTCTCACAAGACATATTGAGGTTTCCTTGTGAAACCAATGTCTTGGTTCATTCATCTGACCATCTGAGGCACGTCAGGATGAAGTCTACACCATCTTGCTTGTCTGTGTGTTGAAGCCCAATTGCTTCATCTACACCATGTCTCGAATGAAATCCTGCGAGAAGCCTCTGAAGCCTCACTGCTTCCATGACTTGCGTAATTGGCTACGATATATTCTACCTCTGCAGTATTGAGTGTTTATAGAAGTCTGCTTCCACAAATCCTGACTGATCTCAAGCTGAGGCAGCACCCTCTGGTGCGCTTTCTGTCAACTGCACTCTCTGCCTAGTCGGAACTGTATATCTCCGCAGCGTTTCTTCATCTCCTGAGACATATCCAACTGTACCACACTGGTACACTTGCTCTGCTACAACTTAGTCTTCTCAAATCACAAGTTGGATTAGGGTGCTTACTACAAAGCACTATCTGGCTCTTTGCTTTTAGAGTAGGTCCTCCACTCTCTCTGCAACTACTCCCTCTGGGATTCTGCAACTACTCCCTTTGGCACTCTGTAATTGCTAAGCACTAAGACCGAGAGTAGCTTCTCTACTCTGTCAGCAACTACCCTCCTCTAGGACTGCTCTCTGTGGAATTGGCTCCTTCACCCTCTCCTGGAATACACTGTTGTGGCCATTCTCCTCGATAGTGAAACGATTTATGACATTTATCATCGTTCTTTGGACATTGAATGCCCCACATACACAAATCTGAACCAACTTGTCTCACAGGTACTTCAAAAACCCTAAAAGTTTTGTTCAGCTATATGTGTCTTGAATGGTCAATGTTAACCTTATTTTATTTATGTTTTTCCATTCAACACTATCTGAATTTTATGCACTGACAACGCCTAGATTCAACCCAGATTCAACTATAAGCCTTACTGAACTCATTGTCCATACGTCCGAAGACAGCCTTGCTAAACTCACAGTCCATACGTAGGAAGACAGGTCCATTATTCATGCAACACGTTCATTGTCAAGGTTTTAGAAGACCATCATTACTTCGCTCTTGGTATCTGGGGGAAGCAGAAATGCAATTGGGCATCACAAAATTTTGAGCCAATTCCCTAGGCAAGCAAGAAGGAGCTCACCCCACCCAAAGTTGACTTGGTTAAATGCTAACCACCCTTAGTGTCATTAAGATACGTTCCTTCAACAGACATACGCACATCTGTGATCTCTGGCAAGAAAGAGTGTTTTGTCTCAAGGAAGGCTATGCTCGATCTCAAGTACTCCTCATCTACAGAAGACTTTTCCTTCTTTATCATATTTACAGCATGTGATAACAATCCATTGACAACCTCTTTTGTTGTAGTACTACATGCACATGCCACATACTGACAATTGTCATAGTATCCCTCTGCAAGTGGGTCGTTGAATGTCCTTCTCATGTCCACATCCATGTCCACGTCCGCATCCACTGGAGGAAGAGAAGCCCACAAGTAGTTGGGTGCCAGGTACATTTCCTACCAGAGTTTTGGTAACTGCTCGTTCACATCAGAATATGTATTTCCGTTTCAAGGGCTTTAAAGTTTAAATGTTAGGCGTGGCACGCAGAAAACCATCATTTCTCCGCTCTTGCTCTTTGGGAATGAAATAGGGCATAACAAAATTTGCAGGCAATTACCCAGGCAAGCAATGACGGGCTCACCCTATTGTTTTTCTTCAAATTTACCTGGGCCCTCTCGTGAGGGAGTCAGCCTAGTCCTGCTTTGATACCATGTTGGTTTTTCTTCAAATGAGATATGATCGATGTATTATTACAATTATGAGTGTTCCATATATAGGGAACATATGGTGACTATCCATGAAAGGATGCATCCCTTGAATAATCAATAACTATTTATTATTATCATTTACTTAATATATATGATATTTAATAATCAATAATTATATTATTAACTATTATTCTAAGAGAATGTATTCCCAATGTTGTCCAAACATCAACAATTCTCAACCCACCATCAATGCTATAAATGGAAGAAGATAGAGAAGGAGGTTGCTTGGGAATGCATTGCTAGATGGTGGTATGATGCAGACATACCTTTCAATGCTACTAATTCTACATATTATCAGCCTATGATAGATGTTCTAGTTGCATGTGGTCGGAGCTTCCAAGACACGAGTTTTCACGATATCAAGGGTCACTTTTACAAAATGAGGTCCAAAGAATAAATGAATACCTCATAGAGTTCAAGGAGTCATGGACTAAAACAGGGTGCACAATCATGTTTGATGGATGGACTAATGGAAGATCTCGCACCATTCTCAATTTCTTAATTGCTTGCCCAAAAGGAACCATGTTTCTTAAATATGTGGATGCATCTAATCATGTGAAGGATACACAATTATTATTTCGTCTTTTGGATGAAGTAGTTGTGGCAGTGGGGGTTCAGAATGTTGTACAAGTGATCACAGACAATGCCTCCAACTATGTTGTAGTGGGAAGGATGTTGGAGTAAAAACACTCCACGATTTGGTGGACTCCATATGCAACACATGTTGGCTATGTGTTACATTCTTTGCACGACTAGATCTAGTGTTTGTCTTCCACTGGGCGCGTGAGGGGGTTAGAGGGTGGGGGGCTACCCGGGGAGTCAGAGGGAGGCAAAGCCCCCCTACCCGAGGAGTCACAAGGGGGCGGGGCCTATTGTCCGGGGGATTTGCAAGGGGGCGAGAGACCCCTACACGGGGGTTCGGGGGAAGTGCCCCCTTAAAAAAAAATTGTCGTTTTTTGCGTCTGCTTTTTGGCAGTTTTTCGACAAATGGTTTTCTAATTCCAGTTAAGGAATTAGGGTTGTTAACTAATCCGATTCAATAGATTAGGGGTTTTGGACGCCACGAGATCCTATATATGTATTGTATTGTAAACAATGAAGATATGATGAATAAAAGATTAGAGGTGCGGCTCTAAACAGGTTGTTGGTTTCCCCGATTTGGTTTTCCAGGGTAAAATCTCTATGTAATGTGTGTTTGTGTGCCATTGTATCTTTTGTTTTTATTAAGAATTTGTTTGCAGTAATTAATTGTCCAAGGTTAAAATCTACATTTGGTATCAGAGCAATTATTGGCTTCTGGGGGCGCCTTTGTGATCAGGGGTTTGGCTCGAGTCTATGATAAGCCTTGTTACAGTGGGAAATTTGCGGTATTGATTTTTCAGGTGAAAAGAAATGGCGAGCAGTTCGAAAATAGAGATCCAGAAATTTAATGGGCAAAGTTTTGAGTTGTGGAAGCTCAAGATGGAAGATCTATTGGTGGACAAAGATCAGTGGATCGTTGTGGATCCAGGTACTGCACCTATGGGAACGACAGCAAAAGACTGAGCAAAGTTGGATCGGAAGCAAAGAGCACAATCTTGTTTGGACCTCATGCTTGAGGATATTGGTAAAATTGAGTGGGCGAAGAAGTGTGCAGAACTACGTTATGGGGGAGCAACCCCCCCCCTCGCCCCCACTCTCGAATTGCGCTTCCAAAGGGAACGTTCAAGAAGCACTCTTGGGAGAGTGCTTCCTGAACGCTCCCTTCTGGAAGCAATTTCAAGGAGCATGCTCCCGACCAAAAGAAAACGCTCCTTGCTCAATCCGAGAGCACTCAGGGAGCGTCCTTGGCAAAAAAAAAACGCTCCTCGAGTGCTCCCATATGATCCTGCATGTGTGAGGCCCTCTTGGGTGTTTCTTTTATTTTGGGAGGTGTTTGGGAACCAAGACAAGGCTCCAAAAGGGAAGAAAAGGTATGGCTAGGGTTTCTAAGGGGATTAAAACACTCACTCACTCCATTTTTCTCTCATTCTATTTCTCATTTCACTCATCTTTGCTAGGAGGGTTTTGAGTGGGCTTATTGCTAGTTCTTGAGGAGATTAAAGGGAGATTGGAGAGGGAGAGGGAGAGGGAGCATTCAGGAAGCACTCTTGGGAGAGTGCTTCCTGAACGCTCCCTTCTGGAAGCAATTTCAAGGAGCATGCTCCCAACCAAAAGAAAACGCTCCTTGCCCGATCCGAGAGCACTCAAGGAGCGTCCTTGGCAAAAAAAAATGATCCTCAAGTGCTCCCAGATGATCCCGCATGTGTGAGGCCCTCTTGGGCGTTTCTTTTGTTTTGGGGGGTGTTTGGGAACCAAGACAAGGCTCCAAAAGGGAAGAAAAGGTATGGCTAGGGTTTCTAAGGGGATTAAAACACTCACTCACTCCATTTTTCTCTCATTCTATTTCTCATTTCACTCATCTTTGCTAGGAGGGTTTTGAGTGGGCTTATTGCTAGTTCTTGAGGAGATTAAAAGGAGATTGGAGGGCTTGGAAGGAATATTGAAGGTTGCCATAGGGAGATTAGAGAGCTTGGAAAGAGATTGGAAAGCTTGGAAGGAATATTTAAGGCTACCATTTTCTGATAGATTGGAAGGGAGATTGAAGGTTGCCATAGTCATATTCAACCACCATTGGAGAGCTAAAGAGGTAGGCTCTTAAGCCCATTCTTGTTTCTTTAATCCATGTGTTGTAAACTAGTATATTTTGCTATGTTGAATATTTGAATGTTTTCTTCTCCTACTCTTTCCCATTTCTCCTCCATTCTATTGTAGGTAGCAAGTTATTATCAAGGATCAACAATCATGATGATGATGTCAATGTGGTATGTCATTTTGGCTCCATTTTTTATTATGATAATGGTGGTGGGAACCGGAGGACACCAAAATACATGTGATAGTGACGAAGAAATAGAAGTGGACAACACATACCATGGAGAGGAGGAAGGAATGGAAGAGGATAATAACAATGAAAATGATAGTGATTATCCCCAAAAACCCAAAGAGAATTTAACACCTTTGTGGAAGTATGTCATAAGGCTTGGGGGAGGGAAAGGGGTGGAACCACAAAATTTACATGCCACCAATCATACAAATTACATAAGTTCCTATACCCGTGTGAGAAAGCATCTATGTGGGCTTATGCACTAGGATGAAGGTAAGACTATAGTAGTCAAAACTTGTGTGAAAGTGCCACCCAAAAACAGAATCAAATACCAAAGGGAAGAGGAGGCAACACAAAACAAATCCAAAAGACCAAGGGTTGAACATGTGAGTTCACAAAGAATGTTCACTGGTTGATCTGCATCCCCCCATGCTAGTGCATTCTCGCCTTCGCCTTCAGAGCATAGAACACTATCTGAGTTCCTTGACCAAGGTTGTAGAGATGATGTGGATGCAAAAAATTTCAGGTTTCTCTATGCATGTGATATACCATTCAATGTTCTTCGCTCACCATATTGGCATGAAATGGTACAAGCCATCAATGGGGCCCCTAAATGATACAAGATCCCTGAGTATGAAAAAGCTAGAACCTTGGGACTTGTCAGGGAAAGAGCCAAAATCCAAGGTGTGCTCTAGGAAAATTTACAAATGATTGGAACAAACATGGGGTATCAATTGTATCTGATGGTTGGATAAATGTTAAGGGCAGGCCATTGATAAATCTTCTTGGTGTATCTGTTAGTGGTGTGATCTTCCTTTCAGCCCATGACTACTCAAATCGCTACAAGACCGGTATTAATATTGCATATGCCTTGATTAAAACCATTCAAGAGATTGGGCTCTACAATGTCATTCAAGTCATCACTGATAATGCTACTAATTGTAAGGCGGCGAAAGCAATCATTGAGGATAAGTACCCCAATATATTTTGGTCAAGGTGTTTGGTTCACACAATGAACCTTTTGATGCATGATATCATTAAAATGAAGAACCATGATTATAGATGGATTGGTGCTTTGTACAAGAGAGGGAAGAAGATGATAAGATTTATTACCAATCATACCATGGCCCACTTCATTTTTCGGGATCACTCCAAGTTGGAGTTACTAAAGATTGCAAAGACCAGATTTGCTAGCTATTATCTCACCTTCAGGCGTCTTTTGAAGGTAAGAGAGGCATTAGCTAGTATGGTCTCGAGTGATTCATGGCAAGATCTAAAAGGAAGGGCTACATCCACATCTGACAGAATTGACTTTCAGGAAGTGCAAGACACATTTCTTGATGGTCAGTTTTGGCAATAGGTGACGTATATTTTGCAGTTCACCAAACCCATTTACAGTATGATTCGGTTTACAAATACAGATCAGTCGGCGATTAGAGAGATGGATGAGATGGTCAACATGCTAGGCCAAATCAAAGACATTGTTCAACCAAGGGATGTGATCTTGTATAATCATATCCATAAACACGTGGTCAAAAGGTGGGATACTTTGAATGTTCCACTCCATGCCCTAGCATATGTCCTTATCCCAAAATATTATTTTCCATCTTGGTCGGCCCAACCAGCACTTGGGGGTGGGGTTAGGAGAAAACCACACACGGATCCAGAGGTGCAAAATGGATATATGCTTACATTGGACAAGATGGTACCTGATGAAGAGGAGTGTGCTCAAGTACAAAGCGAATAGAGCAAACACATCAGTGAGCATGGAGTCTTTGGGTAACTTGCATGCAACCAAAGGTCGAGACAGGTTGGGTTCTAACGAACGGTGGAACATGTATGGCTCCTCTACCACATATTTGCATAAATTGGCAGTGAAGGTGCTTTCTCAAGTGAATAACACCTCTTCTGCAAAGAGGTGTTGGAGCACCTATAGCTTCATCCACGGTGTAAAGAGAAACAGTTTGAATGCAATTGGGAAAAAAGCTTGGTTTATGTGCATTACAACTTGAGGTTGTTGTCCCATTTTTGTGATGTAGCAGAGAATGATTATTCTAAAAGAGATGTGAGTTGGGACAACAATCCAAAAGAGACTAATTTGGAGGATGGAGCCATGGTTTTAGAGCGCTTGGAAGTGAAACTTTTGGGTGATCATATTCCTGGAGCAGACATGCCACCCCCATCCACTAGTTGTAGAAAATTAGCAACAAAAGTACACTAACTCACATAGGACTTTTATCAAACACTTAGCAAACACAGATTTTTGTCTTAAATGAACTTTGATATGTAATAACCCACATACAGCTATATCATAAGCAGAAACACACATTACTAAGCAAGTCGCAGTGGAAAATAACAATGAACAACAGTCACAAAACATGTGCACACTCAGATTTTGGCAACCAGCCAGGGAAAACCCCAATTTGGGGAAACCCACCAAGAGACATTTACTATCAACTTCAGAAAGTACAAAAGTTACAGCAGTAATACATGGCAGCAAGAGAACACTTACAGACACCCACAATTGTCCCACAATGTTTGCCTAGAAACCCATGCCCAAAAGTTTGTACTATTGTACGACCCTGCTAAAATTAGCAACTCGAAAACAGTGCCAAAATGTTGTACGGTCTGATCTGTACAGCCTTGCTGCAACAAGAAAAACCCTCAAACTACCTCAAAAATCATGTCACAGTCTGCCTCGATTTTCATGCCCTCTTTCTTGTTGTACAGACTGTACGGATCCGATAGTGCTACCTCTAACCCAACAATAAACTTCAGCAACTCTACACAGAAATATCTCCATGGGATTTGTGCCCAAGCTCTATTGGAAATCATGCCAAAAACTGGTGCATACACTTTCTTCCTAGCTCTCTCTCAAATCTCTCTTGACTTGTCTTGCACACTACCCTAGGCTTACTCTTATAAATGAAAATGGCTTTTCACCTTCCCCACCCTAAATCCAATGGCCAAGATCTAATCTTGCCTTTACAAGATCAAGGAACATGATTGATTCCCTCCAAAATAAATCACTTACATTTACTAAAGTAATTTTCTACTTTATGACATTAAGTGCACTTTATGACATAAAGTCACTTTAATAAAATATTAGGTGGTCACTTTTAGAAAGTCAAGTGCCTAGTAGTGCAGATGCAAGGTCACTTCCGCATACAAGACAAAACATGCGGAGTAATTCCTGTGCTATAAAAGCTAACACTAGCAGGGTTCCAGTCTTCCAAATGCATCAATTTTGCCTTTATCTCCATAGCATCCATTGTCACCTGGGGCCCATCCAGCTGTTGGTTGTGTTCCACGAACACTTCCACCTACTCCTACTCCTCTTCTTCAAAAGAAGGGGTAGGGGTACTATTCAAAGGAGGAAAATCATAGCAAAGAAACTCTGCCCAATTGCGGAATCCGTTTTGTCCCAACCCTTTAGCCTTTCCTCAAGCTTTAGGAGAATTCAAGCAAAGCAGTTGGAGGACAAAGAAGAGGAGGAGCCCAGGATCAGGATCAAGGAACGGTGGTCGGTCTCTATAATCATTGTAAGTTAATTCATCTTGAGATTAATAAAAAGATACTTTTCCCGTCCCAAATGCACGAGTCTTATGTGTTTCATTTGATTTATGTTTAATCTCTAATCCTCTAGTAGAACAATAGCATGC
>ML792966.1:161969-176315 GCA_009831015.1 Picea engelmannii | reverse complement strand
GGCTAAAGGGTTGGGACAAAACGGATTCGGCAATTGGGCAGAGTTTCTTTGCTATGATTTTCCTCCTTTGAATAGTACCCCTACCCCTTATTTTATAGGCTAGAAGGAGCTAGGGTTTTAGACGAACTCTCGGCCATGCATGGTTGGGAGTTCCAGTTAACTGACCCAAAGCTTTTCGTTCCGTCGGAAACTTTCCTGATTTTTTGCTTTGTTAGGTGAACGCGGGCTGTAGTGGGCCAGCTAGCGTTCCAACGCGTGCTGTATAAGGCCTGCCAGCGTTCCAACGCGCCCAGTAATGGGTTAGGGCGCGGGTTACTTGTTTTAAGAGGTTTTTGAAGAGTCTGTTCAGCATGGTTTTGGCAATGAAGGGCAATGAGTTGGCCTGATGCCAGGTAAGCATGGATGGTGCAATTTAGGGTTATAACACTTAGTACTTGCTACTGTATACTATATCTCTTTTTCTTTTTCCTGTTTAGAAGTAGTCTCTAGAACTTAGTACTTTGTCTTGACACTTTATTATGGCTTATTCTGTAAACAATGAAGTTATAAACATTATATGATAGCTTCCCTTTGAAATTTGAAGTTTGAAATTTGAACTATTGACTGGATCTTACAACTCTTTGGTAATGAATATGATACTCTAGAGTTTATTTCATTTTGTGGTTGATGTTGTCTGTTACAATCTATTGATGACAATTTTTTATGATTGATGTTATATGTGTACTAAATGGTAGATGCTTTAATGATCATCACTAATATAATAGTTAAATGATCTTATATCTATGTTTTCATATTTTTTGCAATTAATTCCACATTCTGCGTGTTTTTTTATATATATGCATCAAAATATATTAAAATATGTATTATATAAAAAACGCTCCTGCTCCCAGGTATTTCTTC
Organism: Picea engelmannii; assembly: GCA_009831015.1. NCBI lineage: Eukaryota > Viridiplantae > Streptophyta > Pinopsida > Pinales > Pinaceae > Picea > Picea engelmannii. Next base: position 175,415 of record ML792966.1, on the reverse strand, counting down.
TACAACTAGGTACATCTACAACCACACATGGGTTTTGAACCTTAAGAGGAAAAACACGGAGGTAGAGAGCTTGTTCGATCAGCCAATACACGATTTGCAACGAACTTTCTTTCATTGCAGTCCATTGTTCAACAAAAAGCCAATTTGTTGTTAGCCTCTTTCTCATATACAATCATTAAGTCTTAATATACCACCTTTGTATATTTTACATGCTAGGATATAGTTGTTATCCTAAGTATGTTTCTAGATTCCTATATGTCCTCCTCCTACCTTATCTCCTGATGAGGTGTCGATGTGAGAACAATTGAGGTGGTTTCATTTTTGTATTATATATTTGTATCATTAAGATAAATACAATGTTGAGAATTATGGCTTGAGGCCTTTTCCACCAATCTTCTTTTCCTAATATTCTTATGCTCAATTTCTTCAATTGGTATCAGATCTTCTTTGTTCTTAAGGGCCTGTTAGTCTTGAGTTCCATGGTAGTCTTCCATGAGAGATGAGGTGCAACAAGTGATATTTAAGATGGGCATCTAGTAAAAGAGAGAAGCAGACAGAGTTGGAGCGATTTGGTGTTCGAGTGACCACTCTTCTACATTCACGCAATCTGTGGGTTTTTTTTTCAGCGTTCAGTCAGTCGTTCAAGTCAAGATCGAGCTTGTCGATCTGCCCAATATCCAAAGCACTCAGAGGGTAATGAAATAACATGAGATCTAAGTTTGTAATTTCCCATCTTGCAAGCACGTTGCCATCTTGTACAGAGCGTTGGAGGCTTGATTTGGATAGATCTGCAGCCCATTTCGTGGGATTGGAGAAGCTAGTGGTAGATTCGATTTTCAAATGGCTTAACTCGCCCTCCAGACAACCCGATTGTTTACCAAACCACAATTATCCAAGTATTTTGCTCATCAATGTGTCAATGATCCAATCCGCTCAAAGGAAATGATCCACCCAAGATTCATCTACATCAGTCTGCCTCAGATCCACAAAATCTAATCTCCAGTGATATGAGCCTCCATTATTAGCGCTCATATCTATAAACAACAAAGACAAGAGTTTTATTCTTCGCGTTCAGCAAGCCATGTTCTGAACCTGGCATATTCGCGGTTTTTCTAAAGACTCCACATCGCCAAATGCAAGAACCAGGGATCGAACTAGGGATGTGGGAGACAGAGAGGTGAGATGCGGACTTAACATCTGTGTAGGCATTTTGATTCTTCGCAGTTCGGTATTGAGTGCAGAACGCCCTAGCATTGGCGTCATCGAATCGCCCATTCCAGGCCACGTGGGCATCATGGCGTTCAAGAGCATTGTGTCGAATCTGAATTCTCGCATGTCTGCATTGTGTTCTTTTGACAACAATCTCAAGCGATCCTTCACACGATCTCAGATAATGAATGGAGGAATAGTCGACATCAGGGTTTCGACAACCTCAATGTTTTCTTAGTTGTCTTCCTGCTCCTGTTCTTCGTGGGTAAGCATATCTCGATTCTCAGCGATTGAAGATTCATTCTTTCCAACGATCCAGATATGATTTTGCACGTTTTGGTCCAGCTCCAATTCCAACGTGCCAGAAACCCCACGTGTTGGTGTCTCCATGCAGGAACTCTTCTCACTCTCCAACGATCTCAAACGATCTCCCACGGTCGCTCACAGAAATTGCTCAACCACCAAATTCGTTGGATATCCAGGTTGCATAAATTGGGTATTCCATTAATTGTGTTTCTCAACAAACATCAAGATATATTTTTTGAAGTTTATATGCCAAATTAATACAAAACAAATTTTTAATTGGCATATTTTATTGGAATCATTTGTCGGGGAACATATTATTGTAGAAGGACCTTTTCTTGAACCATATTGTAAAGAGGGCACTTTTGTAAAATCAAACTTGTGTTGACTTCAAGGGGTAGGCTTGGAGGAATTTTGGAGCAGCAAGGCTATTGCACTCAAGTTTAAAGTTTGTAAAAGGAGTGGCATACTTAATGCCTTGTCAAATCTTTTTGTAAAGCCTTGAATGGCCATGACTAAAAATGAGTGCATTCTGAATTCTCATTAGTCACAAGAATTGTTTGTTGCACTCTTGAAAAGTGACTTATAACAACCTTAATAAAAATTATTTTTTAGTGGTGGATCTCATCCTAGACCTGTCCCGAAATTGAATAAGGGGGTCTAAGGACATTGTCGTTATGTGTGATGATGGTTTTTTCATGGTTGTTTTATGTGATGTTTAATGTCTAGTTTTGACATAAACACAATTGTAACGCATTATACACGGAGTACACAACAAGTCAAGGAAATGCAAGCTCGCATAATTAAAGCATAATCAAGCACATATGATTGAGCATTTGCAAGCAATCAAATCATATCAGTCAAGGCAATAAAATCAAATTAATCAAAGGAGCAATTCAAAATCGTTGTAGCAATGGACACATCAAGCACCTAATATTCAAGGACTCAAAACGTCATCAAAGAAGTCAACTTTGAAGATCACTTCAACTTCAATATCAACTACAAGTAATGTACTTGCAATAGTTCTTTTTGTAAGTGTCAAAATTAAATTGAGTTGAATTGTAATTGGGTCCATTCTCGGTTAAGCCCGACACCCAAGATTCATTGTAATTTTGAGTCGAAATTGACAAGATTGAGTAGTTTAACTCAGATCATTGTAAACATCACAAGTTTGGACGCATTTTCGGTGGTAACCGACATCCTCAACTTCTTGGAAGAAAGCAAGTGAAATTCAAGCGAGCGAGAAGAGCAAGTGAACAAGCAAGCGAGTTCAAATGGAGCGAAATATAGAAATATTAGAGTTATTGAACACTCTAATAAACACTGTTGAAGATAATACAGTCATACTTCACAAAGAAACACTTCAATCCATGCTAACTTATTTGCAAGTGACGCAAACTAAAGTTAGAATTCTACAAGAAAAATCCCATCTATTGAATGATGAGTTGATAGAACTCAAAAATCAACAGCCAGTAAAGTTTTCTGAACTAGTTTTTGTTCAGAACAACCCTCTCTATGATGATGATGATGATGATGATGATTTTGATCAACAATCGGTGAAGGAACAAATCAACAAGCTGACTTCAGAAGCAAATTCCAATGAAGATGAATCACAAGCAGAAGATGCCAAAGCACAAAGTGATACAACAAGTATAAGTGAAAGTAAATGTGAAGCACGTCATCAAGTAAAACATGATCTTTCCAAGCCCATCATCAGACCTTGGGAAGAATTACACTTCAATAGGAATCGACATGGCTTAGGATATGAAAATCAAAACAGTTTTCATAATCCAAATTACTCCAAACCAATTTTGTTTGTGAGAACTGGATTCCTTCAAGAAAATTCAACTGCAAATGTTGACGATCAAGATGTTAAGTGCCAACATTGTAATCGAGTTGGTCGCATGGAGAATAAGTGTTTTGATCTCCATCCTTGCCAGCATTGTGGCAAGCATAACCATTCTTCAGACAGATGTTCAACACAGAAGAAACCTACAAGATTCAAGATTCACTATGAGTGGATTGATCCTCAAAAATGGTCATCAACAATGAAGCGATTATATAAGTCTTACAGAAGAATTCAATCTCGAGTAAAGACCAATCTTGTAGCACATAACATTTTTGTACCTCACATAAGTGGTCCCCTTGTGGCGTAAGCTTTCGAGCATGGCCATCACAGGATGACATAACATGTGGTTTTTTCCGCATGCCCACTTTGTGTTGTACTCAAATGGAACAAGTATGGTACTCTCTTGAGCATAGAAGGAGAGAGTACAATGATGAAACTCTCATGCACCTTAAGGGGGGGAGTTCAAAATTCCAGTGATGATGGTTCATGAAACCACTTGTGGTCTCTCCTTTCAGCTGACAAAGGGGGTAATTGATGATGGAATTGAAGGTTGTTGTCAAACAGAAAGTTTCGACAACAACAAACATCAAATATGCCAAATGGGCATGAAATTTGCCAAATGGGCAACTGCGGTATGTAGAGTAGATGACATATTTTAGCAGAATTATGGTTCAATGACTTGCAATTGAATCATACACATTGGGATGTTGTTGGACACCTAAAAGTGTCAAGATTGGTTGGTGGTCATCCAAAAACCATCAGATACATGGTATCAACTGGTTAGTGGTCATCCCAAACCACAGTTTCAGAGAGCACTTCAGTTATACATTGATATTAGAATGGTGATACTCAATGGAATGGAATGCATCTCAGTGGAGCAAAAAGACTGAAGGGAAAGAGGCGGTTGACAAAGTGTTCAAAAAACGATTTTGGAAAAAGGCAGAAGAAAGTGTTGCGAATGGTGGATGGTGATAAACCCGCCATGGGTTTTGTTTATGAGGCCATGGATCAAGCCAAAGAGGCAATCAAGGCAGCATACGGAGATAAAAGACAAGTATTTTCCTCTATGGAGAATCATTGATGAAAGATAAAACAAACAACTCCATAGACCTTTACATGCAACTGGCTATTACTGAAACCCAAGATATGTAATTTCAAAGTTTCTAAGTTCTGTTATTCATTACAAAAGCATAGCCAAAGATTTAAATTCGAATTTCAATTGATGAATATTTCTAGTCTTCTGAACCTTGAAGGTACCATTATACAAAATATTTTGAAGCAGATGGGGAGGTAAAAGAGGGATTGTAAAAATGCATTGAGCGAATGATTCTTGATCCCACGACACAAGATGAGATACATAGCAAGCTCCTACATTTTCATGAGAGTCTTGGTACCTTTGGCATGTATATGGCTATGCATGTTAGAAATAATAGATGTGCTCGTTTAACCATAGACAATATCGCAATATTGTCACCCAACCATAGGCCGAATCCACCCCCGAGCACCTTAACCTTGACAGAGAATGATTATAGAAGCAAACCCTAGGCCTAATAGCCAATCAATGTAGTGTACCTCTCTCCAGGGCAAGCATACAGGGCAGAAAGTCCAAACCATAACCAATAGAAAGTCCAAGCCTAAACCGAGAATACAGATTGCAGTAGCTGCAACTGCAGCTACTCTCCAGACTTGCGCACTTACCCAGTTTCTGCAGTGCGCACTTGTACATTTCTGCAGTTGCGAGCTGTGTACCAAATGAGATCTGGCTTCCTGTATTTATAATGTTTTTCCTGAGCTATCTGGGTCGACTTCTCATTCTGGAGGCTAAACACTTAATATTAAATATTTCCTTGAGCCGACTTGTCTTCTAGGGTTATGTTCAATGCTTTAGGGTTTCTTCTTGCTTCCCAGAATATTCTATTCTCGTCGGGGTTACACGTGGAGGTAAATACCTCATGCAGCTACCATAATATCAACACTCCCTCCTAGCTAGGGAGGTATTGAAGGCAATGGTCTTGAGCACAAACATACCATTCAACCGGTAGAATCATCGTAGCTGTACAGACTATCTCATGGTTAGATCACGAGCAACATCATCACTATCATCTGATAGCATCAACTGCATCATCTCTCGAAGCCATACTCTATCTGAGTAATCAGGCATGATGTTGAATAAGTCACTCACTCCACAGAGTGATACAAGGACTATTCTTCTAATTCGGAGATACATCCTAGAAGAATGATTGTCCCAACAGATGCTAAAAGCTATGCCATGGACTACAGAGACCATTCCTATAAGAATGTCAACCTAGGACTATTTTCTAATCGAGTCATATGTACCATAGAGATTCATCTCAACCTATATGCATTAGAACATATCGATCCTGAACCATTTTCCTAATCGGGCCATAATCTGTGCCTTAGGAAAATACTAGTCCATGACATGTCAACAAACTGTTAACCTGGACCATTCTCCACAGAGAAAATACCTGTCCACCAGCAATCTGTTCTATCTAGACCATTCTCCGCCTAGAGAATGTCTGTCCACAAGCACACTCACTATCCATCTAGTTGATAATCATTTCCAACACTATTGATAGTCTACATGGCAATCAGAACAATGTCAATCAATAGAACACAATTGTGTCTATGCATAGTAGTACACAACTACAATCTAGTGGTACACTACCACACCAAGTAACACACGACTACTTAATCAGTGACACATAGTCACAACCGGTGGAACACATCCACCACAGTAGCATACATCTATTGTCCAGAGACGTACAGTCTCCATAGCAATCATATCATCTGATATCAACCTGCACAAAAAACAATATCATGATATAAACTGAGACATTTGGGCCATTCTTCCACTCACATCTGTGAGATCTGGAAGAGCATCTGCCCTCAGAAAGTACAACATCAGCGATGGGCTATCTGGACTATTCTTCTCAAAGCATAGAAGAATAATTGTCCCTTATTTCTGAGCCTGGACCATTCACCTAATTGGGCCATTCCTCCGACACTAAACATAGTGCAACCTGGATAGAATGAGTCTACCCTAGGGAATGCCTATCCCTGATTTTTGAACCTGGACCATTCACCTAACTGGGCCATTCCTCCGACACTAAACATAGTGCAACCTGGAGAGAATGAGTCTGCCCTAGGGAATGATTGTCCTGCACCAACCTCCAAAGCGAACCATTCTTCGAAACTGCTCACAACTGTGAACTTCGAAAGAATGACTGCCTGACAAGGCGGACCATTCTACTTGACCACTACTCAGAGTGACTGCCAAGAAGAATGATTGTCCTAGACCATTCCCTTACACTGGCCACAAGAGGAATCGTTGTTTATGGTACATCAGCAATCTATCAAACCATTTTAATTACGAAAATGATTGTCCGATCGGGACCATTTTCCGAACTGGAAAATGCATGTCCGTCAGAAATCTCAAACCACTTTCCGAACTAGAAAGGAACTGTTCATCCTGGACCATTTTTCGAACTGAAAAAAATGACTGTCCATAAATCAATAACACATAAGTGCTCCCTCCCAACCTGGAAGTAATCTCTTCCTTTTTCAATAAGGAAGTCATCTCCACGAGCTCCAGCTTGTTTCTGGAGTACGCAAACTTTTTCATCTTGGACAGAGGCTTTACCAAAATATCTGCTATCTGCTCATCTGTGGAGATATATTGGAGAACCATTTCTCTTTTCTGGTCTTCATCACGGAGAATGTAATGCTTGATCTCAATGTACTTTGGTCTGTCTGGAACGCTGGTTTTCTCTGAAGGCTTCATATAGCTCTGATCATTACAATATATCATGGTTGAATTCAACACTTTTGTTTCCTGCTAGCTCATGACATCATGGCAAGGCTCAAACTGAAACAGATCCAAGTAGCACTTCTTCTGTCATCATGAGAGTTTGTCATGGATTAGCAATCCATCATCCTGTACTTCTGAGTAACCATTCTGATGCATTATCTTTGTTATAGAAAGTTTTCACCACGCTTCTGTTGTGCATGAGAGGCTCTGCACCAAGTTGTTTGAATCCATAAAAGATCTTCTTGCATCTGCATACAAGGGTCTCTTTTTGGTATACCTCAAAACCTTGAGGTTAATCTATATACGCTTCTTGTTCAACTACTCTGTTGAGGAGAACAGTCCTTACAATCATCTGATGTAAACTCCAACCCATGGATATTGCAGAAGATATAATGGCTCAGGTAGAGGTATGTCTAGTTACTGGAACAAGATGTCATCATAGTCTTCTCCCTCCATCTGGGAGAACCTCTAGTTTTGAACCTCGCAATGCTTCCATTCATAAATCTTTCATCATTGTTCATCACAACTTCCATTTCTTCTGCTTGATTGCTTCTAGTGGGTTCAAACCAAGCTAGTAGTCTTGTGATTCTCGATATAATGACTGGTTGTTCTGGCTTTTCTTTCTCTCTTGGATTCTTCATGTTTCTCTTTAGCTCTTGGGCCCATGGAGTTTTCTATAGATTCCATGCCCTGAAGATTCCAACTTCTTCCTTTCATCATAGGACCATGGATGTGGATGGACAACCATGGGATACTTTAAGGCTTCTTTTCGAAGAAGACTTCTTTTAAAGTCAAATTGAACACATGCTGCTTTTCATGGCTGCTACCATCAATGGGAACATGGATAGATACTTCATAATCCTCAATGGATCATATTATTTAGAATTAGCTCCCTCCTAATCCTTGCTTCGTGCATGAATGCATGATTTTCTTTTGGAATTATATAGTCGGCTCCCTCCATCTAAGAGAGTCCACGCTTTCGTCTGCATCCTTATTGCCTTCTGCAAGGTGTCACAAGTTTTTTTCTAATTTCCTCTTGATCGTTGACTTCTTTATGTTTTTACTTTTTCCAAGTTTCTTCAAGTTTGATTCGGATTTCGACTTATCTTGCAGTTGTTACCTATGTTAATAGCTTCCACGGGAATTGTTACCTATGTTAATAGCTTCCACGAGAATTGTTACCAAGGATTGTCAATGTACTTCATCTTTTCATGTCTATTGCTTGACTTGTAGTCATAGTGATAGCAATCCTTATCTTGTTATTCTTCCATAGGTATTGTTTCTCTTTGAACATCTTATCTTCTAAGAAATAGATATGCAAGATATGTACAGAAACTATGTAAACATGATATGTACAAAAATTATGAAGAATATTGTTACCTTGTCTTAGAAGAAGAAGTCGGTTTTATCCTGCATGGCCTTCTTTTAGGGTTCTCTTTCTTCGACAATTGTTGCTTCGTCTGTTTCCTTCCTTTTCTTTAACTCAAGATAGTGGTTCCTGTAGTGACCATATTTTCGACAGTTGAAGCATTGTATCTTTGACATATCCTTTTCTTGATTTGGTTTCTTCCTTGAGCCAAACTTCTTCTTATTCCTGAAATTCTTGAACTTTCTGTGAAAGCTCTATCATCATATTTCTTTTGGGATTTCTCTTTTGCGCTAATCCTTGATTCTTCTTCTGCACAGCAAGTCCAAAGTTCTTCAAATGTGGGATACTCCTTTCTTGTGTTCATGCTTGTGGAAAATGCATCCCATGTCTTGGGAAGGCCATTGAGTACTATATTTACCAGTTCCTTCTCTGAAATGATTTCTTCAATAGCTTGTAGTTGATCTCTTAACTGAGAGATTCTCACAAGGTATGATGTTATGATGTCATCATCATTCATTTTTCATGTCACGGAGCTCATTCTTCAGACTCATTACTTGTCCAATGTTTTTGACTGAGAAGAGGTTTGTTAGGGCATCGTACATCTTCTTAGATGAGTCAAGATGGGAGATGTAGGGTATCAAGTGGTCTTTTATAGAGTCCACTATGATACTCATGGCATTGATGTCATTGTCTTTGAACTTCTCCATAACTGCAACGTTCTAAGGTTCCTTCTCTTTTCCTTCTTCGAACTGTGGTTCCACGATCTTTCCTTTCACGATATCCAACACTTTATTCTTGGCAAGGATGAGGTCAATCCTTGTCTTCCACGCTCTGAAGTTAGAAGCCCCTTCTAACTTGTTTTCAAACTTCATAGAGTAAGTCATAATTGCTTTGACTTGGTCAACCTTTGACTTTGACCAAAAACTCAAAGTTGATGTCTTAGCTTGCTAAGAGTACCAGCAGGTGAGCTAGGTTAGGGCGCACTAGGCTATCCAGAAATTAGGCCAATCTCTTCACTTAAGGTGCCTCAACAAGAGGGTTAGGGTTTCGTTGTTGCAGCAAAAACTTTGACTGCAACTGCAACTGAGCAAATCCTCCCAATCTATCTTCTAGCGGTTAGACTGTCCGAAGATAGTGTGGGCCCATAACCTGTTAGAAATAATACATGTGTTTGTTTAACCATAGACAAAATAGCAATATTGTCACCCAACCATAGGCCGAAGCCACCCCCGAGCACCTTAACCTTGACAGAGAATGATTCTGGAAGCAAACCCTAGGCCTAATAGCCAATCAATGTAGCATACCTCTCTCCAGGGCAAGCATACAGGGTAGAAAGTCCAAACCATAACCAACAGAAAGTCCAAGCCTAAACCGAGAATACAGATTGCAGTAGTTGCAGTTGCAACTGCAGCTACTCTCCAGACTTGCGCACTTACCCAGTTTCTACAATGCGCACTTGTACAATTCTGCAGTTGCGAGCTGTGTGTACCAAATGAGATCTGGCTTCTTGTATTTATACTGTTTTTCATGCGCTGTCTGGGCCGACTTCTCATTCTGGAGGCTAAACACTTAATATTAAATATTTCCTTGAGCCAACTTGTCTTCTAGGCTTATGTTCAATGCTTTAGGGTTTCTTCTTGCTTCCCAAAATATTCTATTCTCGTCAGGGTTACACGTGGAGGTAAATACCTCCTGCGGCTACCATAATATCAACAATACAAAGGATCCACCAAGTAAGAAAGTTCAAAGTTTTCAAATTATATTATTCATTGCAAAAGTTTGAGTCAAAGTTTCAAGGTCAATTGTTAAAGTTGCTTTGCCTTCAACTCTTATTATAGCCTATTGGTGGCAATAGTTTGGTGGCCAGTGCCATGATCTACAAAAATTTGCAATTTGGATATTGAGCCAGACATGCAGTGCTTCTGGGTTTGAACGCAATTGGAGTGTTTTTTAGCATATACACACCAAGAAGCATAACCATTTGGAGCAAAAAAGATTGAATGATATGGTTTATGTTCAGTACAACCTTAGGTTGAGGTGCAACCAATGGTTGAACAAAACCCCTGAATCAAGCAACATAGTCTTGGATGACTTTGATCCCTCATCAGAGTGGGTCGTGGAGAGTCAGGCACCAGCATTTGACAACGAAGAGCTTTCTTGTATGGACTTGGACCCACTTTCACAACCAGAGGTACAAATACCTTCAGGGCCAAGGGAATCAAGCCAGAATCTCGATGTAGGGTCCCAGTCTATTCATATTGAGGATGAGAAGGATGAGGATTCTGATGATTAGTAGTATCTAGTATAATACTATGCTTATTTTTGGACTCTAGAGGGAATTTAGAGCCTCTTTGTTGATGTATTTTTGTTCAAATATGTATTGCACTCGGTGTTATTTTGGCTATATGCACTCTTACTTGCTATATAAATGATAAACTTTGCATATTTGTGTATAAATGGTTTCGATTCATATGGATGCACATGAAAATATATGTTTTTTTTTCAAAATTTGAATATTTTATGTAGTTTTTGGTCAACCAGTTTTTCTTTCGGGTTTTTTTCGGTCTAGTAAGGTTTCACGTTTTTGGGGTCGACCAGTTCAGTCTGATTTCCAATTCTGATAACATTGGATTCTTCTTTATTATAAATAGGAGATAAAGTGAGCACGATGTAACCTACCACTAAGTCAACCTAATCATAACTAATAAACTAATAACAAATGAGTGTTAGGGCCTTAGAGGCCTTAACATAGCCCCTCTCTTTTTAGAAAAGCTTTGCCCTCAAAGCTTGTAATTGAGGGTGTTTCTTCATGAATTGCTCATTTTCCCATGTAGCTTCTTCTGGAGGCATATTCTTCAACTTGATTAAGTACTCCATAATGGTTGTATTTCGCAGAGATATATAGAACGCCTATCTTTTTCTGGTTCAAGAATCAACTTACCTTCTTCATCTAATTATGGAAATTTTGTCTGTACCGGCATAGTTTGTCCCAAAACGTTGTTAGGCAAGATACATGAAAAACCTTATGAATGCGAGAAGGCAAATCTAACTCATACGCCACTTGTCCAATCTGGCGAATAATCTTATAGTGTCCATAAAATTTCCGAGCTAATTTCTTATTCTTTTGTTGGAGAGTAGATTGCTTATAAGGTTGCAACCTCAAAAATACCCAATCACCCTCTTCAAATTGTCTTTCACTTCAATGTTGATATGCTTGTTGTTTCATCCTGTTTTGTGCAATTTGAAGGTTTTCCTTAAGAATTGTTAAAGTTTCTTTAGTCTTTTCCATATGTGACTCTATTGCCTCCACTTTGGAATGGTCCTACAAAAAGTATGAGATACTAGGAGTTGGATATCCATAATGGGCTTCAAATGGAGACAGCTTAGTAGAGATGTGTGATAGGTGGTATTATACCACCATTCTGCTAGAGGAAGCCACTTCACCCATTGAGATTGCTTGTATGAAGAATAGCAATGTAGATAACGCTCTAAACATTTGTTAACTATTTATGTTTGACCATCTGTTTGTGGATGATATGTTGAGCTCATAGCTAGTCTTGCTCCACTCATCTTCCATAATTGTTTCCAAAAAATTCCTATGAATTTTTTATCTTTGTCGCTTACTATTACTTTAGGAAATCCATGAAGTCTATGAATTTCCTTCATCAACACTTCCACCACTTGACTTGTGATCTAAGTCACCTGACACGAGACACGGAGAACACAAAAATACGAGTGTCCAACACGTGAAATTTTGTCCTCGACAACAAGACATGGAGGACACACACACACACACATATATATATATATATATATATATATATATCTAAAAAAATTATATTTAAAAAAAATTGAAAATTACACGTACAAAAATGAAATTTATACATAAAGATTCATATTTTGTTAGAAACTAGAAGATTTACACGATACAAAACTTTAAACATGTATATGATGTAACATAAATGATAAATGATTAAATCATGATTCATTATAAATTGAAATTTATACTGTATACATTCTGATTTAACATTGTAACATCAATGATGAAAAAATGACAAACATTAAAGACTGAAGTTTGAACTTTGAACACACAAGAAATTAGAACCATTAGTTGCGCCTGCAACATTCTCATTAAGTCATCAAAATCAAAATGTATCACAATGATCATGATTCATACTAGATAGTAGAATCTAGATAGTAATACCGAGTCAAAGTCACTAACACTATAGGTGAGAATGCCAATGGCAAATACAAAATAGACATAGGGTAGATACTAGAACCGACACTGTAGATGGAAGAACTGTCAAGACTCAGTAGTACTTGTCCTCCATGAAATAATCTTCAATATCAGTGTCCTCACCACTGCTCTCCTCTCCATGCTCCTCTTCCTCCTCCTCCTCCTCCTCCTCCTCTATATCCAATGCCATCTGTGCATCTGCTACTGTGGAGGATGACCCCTCAAGAGGATCACCATCATCAAAAGTGACTGGCTCTAGCATTGGATCATTGAGATCCAAGTTGGCTAATGCCAACTCAACACTGTTGTCTAAACCCATATCATCAGGACACACATCCCACATCTTTGTCTTTCCCTTCACCCACTCTTCTCTCTGTCTGTAAATAAGACGGAGATCATTGTGCACATACACCATTGTCTCTGCCCTGCACTGCTCAAGCCTGCTCTTCTTCAAACTATACAAATTCTCGTATGTGCTCCAATTCCTCTCGCAACAAGAGGATGAATTAACCTGAGAGAGGAGCCTCATGGCTAATTGTTGTAGAAGAGGGCATGTTGCCCCATGAGTTACCCACCAAGCATAGGGCTTCTTAGCCCCCCTGTCTCTGAGCACATCATAGCCTCCAAATCTCCCAGTGCCAGTGGAAAAC
>ML792966.1:141175-160655 GCA_009831015.1 Picea engelmannii | reverse complement strand
CCCCCCTCTTTCTTGCTTGTTGAGTAACTTGAGTTGCACTCCCACTCCCAAATTTAAAATTGCTAGATGGCTTCTTCAAGAATGGAAGAGGATCGTCATTTTGGATTTTCTTGGATGTTGTTGCCACCTTTCCCAAGCCAACAGCATCCTCTTTTGCCATTTCTCTTTTTTTGGATGCACTCACTGATTTACATGCTCCAAGTCTACAAGGAAGCCCCAACAAATGGCCTTTAACTCGGAAATAAGTGCTTGTAAAATCATTATGGCAAAAGCCACATGTCCACAAAACATTCCCACCCCCCTTTGCCTTGGTCCCATCTCCTTGTTTCTTTGTAACATACTTCCACAATGGATATTTATTGTCTTGACCTTGTTGTTTTGCTGGACTGCTGATTTTTCCATCATTTGAAGCTTCACTTCCAACTCCACTTGCAAAAGATGGGACACTAAAAGAGGGTACTGAAGTTGTTGGAGGAGGAGCAACACCAACATTGGGATTCTTCCCTTTCCTTTGCCCTTTTGTTGTTGTCTTTGATGATTGAGCCATCATTTTTGTTGAAGGAGGAAGAAATATCACTAATGTAGCAGAAAACTTGCAGTTTGGTCCTCAAATCCACTTGGCAACACTTGGAATGCACTCAAACCTGCACAAAACCCTCTTCCTTGCTCACCAAAATCACCCACACCTTGACCTATTGAGAAAACAATGACAAAAAAGAGTGAGAAAGGCGCTTTTTAGAGGGCGCAGGCCTCCAATTTGTGTGACACGTGTCATGAAATCGAGACACCATCCAAATTTGTGTCCGACACGAATTTAGGTCATGTCACGTGTGAAGGACACGACCTAAATTCATGTCGGACACGAATTAGGTCGAATCTATGTCCCCACATGGGATTCGAGACACGGGGGGGTATTTGGACAAATCATGTTTCATAGCTTGCGGTATATGTACTTTGAATTCCACAAAAATGTGCATGTTTTGTGAGTCTATCCACGACCATAAAAATGGCACCCTTACCTTCTGATTTCGATAAACCTATAATGCAATCCATTGATATATCTTCCCATCTTTGATTAGGTATGTGTAAAGACTGAAGTAACCCTGGAGTTTTTATTGTTTCTCCTTTATTTCTTTGGAAAACCTAACATTCTCTTACAAATTTATGAATGTCTTTCGTCATTCCTTCCCAAAAGAAATATCTTTTTATCCTTTGATGTGTTTTAAGGAACCCTAAATGTCTTGCCATTGCAGAGTCATGAGACTACCTTAATATTTGTTGCTTCAACTTTGATTGAGGGCATAAAAATATGCTCCCCTTGTACCAGAGAATATCTCTCTTCCACTTCCAATGTTCCATAGAGTTCATCCCTTCCTTTATACATTGTATTTTTTGTCTCATAGTATTGTCCTTTTGCCATTCATGGCGAGCTTCTTCCAACCACACACGAATGGAAGATAAACTTGAGGCTTCTTATATTATGGAAAGGGCATCTACGACCACATTGTCCTTCCCCTTTTTGTAGATTATTTCAAAATCAAACCCTTGCATTTTTGTTGCTCTTCTTATGACAATCTTTGCTCCAAAAGTACTTTAGGCTATCATGGTATGTATTGACTTTAAAATGCCTCCTGTTATCCCCCACTTTTAGGGATAACTAGGAGATCATGTCTCGAGGCCCACAGGTCCTAGACATGGAGTACCGAGAGCTGAATCGACTTTAGCATGGCCCTGGAGGGCCCACCTTTTCTTCATTTCAGCACCTCTATCTTGTCAGCAGCAGCAGCATCCATCACCATCGACTTGCTCTTGTGTCAGAGATGGCTCTTGCTCCATGAGGTAATGAGTCCGAGTATCATGGTATGTGTCACTTTGATCATCAAAACCATTGAATATGTGCATCTGTTTCCTTTTATTTCTAACAAATGCTCGGATCTTACGCTTGCCCACTTGACCATGTCTGGGGGGATTGACAGGATGCCCTAGTAAGCATGTGCCCGTAGATTTTGGTTTGCCATTAGGGAGGGCTTCTGAAAATCCATCGTCCGCTCCCATCATAACGCCACTTTTTCATCTTGCTTCCCACCCATCTATCCCTTGCACTTGTCCGGGCAATGGGTTGACCTATTTACAGGATTGCACCTTACCTCATGGGAAGAAGGGGCTAAAGGCCCAGAAGGTAAAAGCAAGCTGGCAAAAGATAAAAGCCTAAGAATAAAACCTCAAGATGCTTCGCCCAGGAATCCCCAAGAAAGCAATAAAAGGCTTCTCAGCAAGAAACAAGAGGGACCCGTAAAAATAACAAAACAAGACCTAGTCAGAGGATAGGGGGTCTCATCACAAGCCAGCCTATTAGGTCCATGGGTACCTAGCAGTATGACATTACCACCATCTGGTTACCATGCCAGGGTAGTGACTCTTGGTTGCATGGCCAAGAGAAAGGGGGTCTCATCACGAGCCAACCTTATCATTTCTGCAAAAGTACTTGTAGGTAACGCTGTCACCACTGGTCACCACGCCAGGGCAGTGTCCCCTAACTAGCCTCCTGAAGAAAAAGCAATAAAGAATAAAAGAATAAAGGCATGGGCTTGGAAAGATTTGCATCCACGACAGGTGCAGCTCGCCTTCTACAAAGGCACCCACAGGTAAAGCCTTGCATCCTCTACTCCCACTGCACCCACTTGCCAAGACATCCCTTGACTACCTCACCCACTTACATGGCTCCGATGAGCTCTCTTCCGAAAATTTTCCTTTCCCAATGGACACTAGCCCAATAGGACGCCTTGTCATTTTCTCCAAACTTGTATTGCAGGCTCGTGTAAAGTCTTTGACCTTTTAACTGATGTATTAGGGATTTTATGCACATGTTTAATAATATTGATGATGAGATGTGATTGACATTGCTATGATCCATGTAACTTATGAGCCCACAGAGGGCGCAGCTGTTGATGTGCAGGATCATGCCCGGTGAACAGGTACAATTTTGGACTGGTACACATGGGGAAATGATCAGTTCGGACCTCCATGGGGTTGAAGAGCCCATCAGATGGATGTTGAGACCCCATCAAGGGGCAGAGACATAATAGAGATGGATCAGGGGCTTTGCACCGGAGAAGAGGAGGACGTTCCACCAAAGGCACCCTGGTAGAGCTTGACCTAGGGGGATTCTGCCCTTTTCAGTGGAACGTTGGCCTTGGAAGGCCTAGGACGTCACCCATGATGATCATGACGTCATCCAGCCTTGTGGACGTCTTGGGAGGCAGTGTTGGCACGTGTGGCAGGCTGGAGAAGCCCAAGGAAGGCTAACGTTTTGCTCCAGGATGTTGCATCTGCCCTAGAAGGGGCTAACATCTCCCTTAAAGGGGCATGACGTCTCTCTTTAGCTTGATTAGGGTTTAATTTTGAACATTTGATGTAAAACAATATGATTTTTAGTATTTTGGCCTTGTCGACCTTTTTATGACCTAAAAGTGAAATTAGGTCATGGTACAGTATAAATTGAGAATTTTCACTCTCATTTTTTCATCATCTCTGACTCACTCATTAGTGAGGTCTGAAATTTGCGCTACACTTGGGTTCTTTGGCTAAAATTGTGAGGCGCACCTGTTGAAGGAAGGCATTTTTGGATTTCTATTGGCATTTCTTAGCATTTCTTTATGGAAGGTGTTACAACTAGGGTTTGTTATGTTATTGCTTGGTGATATGTAAGTAAATTTCTGCAAAACTTCTTGATTGAATGGTTGTATTGTTATTTCTTGCATATATTGTTACAAATTTGTTGAATAAACCCTAGGTGACAAGCACACATTGTAGGTCCTTGTCTCATGTCCCCGTCAAGATTTTCAACCATCTTTTGAAGAGAGAAAGAGCCTAGTCGTAGCTACACTCTTTCCCCCTCTTGTTTGCTAGTCGTTTTACTTTCTAAGCTAAGAAGAAGAAGACACATCAGGGCCTAGTTTCTCCTACACCTTGATGAGCCGATTTTCTAGGGTTTGCTGGTAAAGCCTTGCCTTAGCAACACGTTGCCTTGCAAATACTCTTGTCTTAGTTCTATGCCATTTTCTAAGCTAGTCGTTTTTGCCATTGAGTTAAGGAAGGAGGAGAGAACACTGAGGCCTAGTTCCCCTACACCAAAGTGAGCCTCTCTCCCCTAGGGTTTTGACTTTGAGGCCTTGCCATAGCAACACCTCACCTCAAAGCTTCACCTTCCAGTCCTTAGCCTTACTATCTTCTTGATCCTTCAGCTCCTGCATCCTCCTTTTGACTCCATTAACTCTGGAAACGCATTGATCTAAGACCTAGCCTGTGAGTATTATGATCAAAACCACTCTCAATACTTTGAATGAAACCCTAACTATTCTAACCCTAGCCTAGGACTAACCCCACTAACTAAGTGTTGTCATCATCTCTTGCTATCAATATCATTTGTGCAGCTAACGTTTCTCTTATGAGAAATTGAATGGTTGACTTAAGGGCATTACTTGAACGAAGTGTTGATTGTTACATTGAATGCCACTTGAACAAAGTGTTGATTGTCACATTGAATGCCATGTTTTCTTAGCATTTATTGAAGAAGTGACATTATATATCATTGTTATTTCATAAACATTGACTTCGTCAATATTTATTATTCAATTGCTTATATATATATATATATATCAGATAAACGTTAATGAAGTACTAACCAAGTGAGCAAGCTTGCATATATCAGTTTCTTGTTGCTTTGTCTCAGGGAGGTGTATCTCTCTTTTTGGTTATACTTTATTATTGGTTGTTAGCCAGACTATCTGCTCGGTGGTGACTTGTGAGGGGGGAAACTTATCTTTGTCTTACAATCCTTTGCCTTCTCAAAACCCCAGGTCACCAGGGACGTCTCCCCTGGGCCTTACCTCCCTAAACAGAAAGAACCATCCCATTGAGGTGACATTGGGTGGGATTGGTTCCAGTTACGCCAGTTTGCCTCTTCAATCTCTAGCCTTTATCCTTACTACAAATTGCACGATAACACCTCCCAATGAGATTTTGTCCACATTTTTTTATACATGTATAATTCACTGCCATTTCTTTTTCATAGGTAGATTTCACCAAGCCTTTTCCCTTTAATTGTTTACTTTCAAAAGCCAATGGTCTCCCTTCTTAAATCAATACTACTCCAATTACTTGTTCAGATGCATCACATTCAACTATGAATGTTTTACCAAAATCAGGTGTTGTCAATTCCCCGATACTCTTCGGTTAGACTCAAAGAGCATGGATTTCTTTTTGTTCTTTTTCGGATCCACAAGAGTTACACTCATCATCAGTTGAGGCACATGGCCACTTCACTTCACTTTACTCTCTAAGAGCGCATGGCATGAGGAGAAGCTTTTTCTTGAGATATGCGCCCTCGTGGTTCTATATAAGCAGAGTTTCTTCATTGTTTTTGGGTGGGATTTCTTCAACAACAGCATACTCTCTTGTTTTCTCTATTCTCTTTTCTACTTATATTTTCTTTATGCAAGGATCATCACTATACCAGTTTTTGTATTTGTCTTAATGGCACATTTAGCCTCTTGGTGAACACAGAAATAAAACCCTGTTATGCTCATATGAAGCTCTCGCGGATTGTTGTTATTGTGATTGTTATTTGTGCATGATTTAGAAGTTATTAGTCTATTATTTTGGTGTTATTCAAGCACTTAACTGCAGTTTCTTTCTCTTTATTTCCACTACCTTTTACAGCTGACATTGCAAGGATTCCATCACTTATTTGCAAAATTAAACATTGTGACATTTGGGCTGTTTAAAACGCATACCAAACACTTTGTTGTTGTTCTATTGTTTTTATTGCAGATTTTACAAGTTGAAAACAGTGGGAGGAAAGCCTAAGGACACCCCCCTGAGGTTGGCAAGCACCATCCTGAACAGAGAGGGATCTGTCAGTGACACTAAGGGGCAATATCTCCTACAATTACATGGTTTTTTGTTGTTGATTGACTGCATTATTCATACTTACTTTTGAGTGCAGAAAATTGTGTTAACAAATTGGCATCATTGGGGATCGATCGTCATTCTCGGTTTTCAATAACTACATTGGTGAGCATTTCTAATTTCTTTTTGGTTTTCAAACTCACCTAGCAACTCCACATTTTAGAGGGTCAACTCCACTAGGGAAGTCAAGGAAATCGCCCAGATTCGGCCATACACGAGGCATTGTTCCAAGCCTTAGCGAACATGAACATCTATTCTGGAACACAAAGGTGGATCACCACTTAACAACGTCCATTGACGACTTTATTGAAGAAAGATCATGATTGATCATGGATGTTGGTACTTTTAGTGGGTGCAAGATATTGTTTCGGATTTTTGTTTATTAAGAGGGGAGGAGATGAAACTATTCCTGAATTCCATGTCAGATTTATCAATGCATATGATAAGATCTGTGAAGGAAATCATTGTTTCTCTTCACAAGCTCTGATACCATGTGAAGTTTGGGTGAAACCCTAAAACATTTCACAAAGAACCTAGCTAGAGAAAATTCACACAAAGCTTGCAAAAAGAACTAGAGAGAGAGAAGAAAGAATGAAAGAAAGAATAGAATTGTATTAACACTACATGAATAGTAGGATGAACAATACACCCAATGGCTAAGTCAATGCGCCATAGTCAGTGATCTAGAGTGATGTAGACACTCACTGACAGAAACCAGAGTTATCTACCACCTAGTCTAAGTTAACTATCAATGCAAACCTCGGTTAACTGAGTCACAGATGTGGAGGAGAGAGAAAAGCATGCATGTACATGATATGCGCCATCCTGGTGAGAAAAGCAACTGTTGCATGTATGAATTGTCCTCCACTAGTTAACTGAAGTCAAATTGAAGAGAAGCACCCCTATTTTTTAGGAGGCATCCTATTCTTTAGGAAAAAAACCCTAAAAAATAGGAGACCCTCATAGTGACTAGCAAACTTAATAATAAAAAAATTAATAGTCACTAGGTGAGTGAGGTGAGTGTGTAGTATCTCCAACAAGATCCCCCCAGTTACCAACCAAGAAGCATTATGGTGGATTATGCCTTTGTTTTTGATACAGAGTTTGGTAATCTCTTTTGGAGTCAGAAACCAACAAATTTAGGACAAGCTTTCTTGGTTGTTAAAATAATTGAGGAATTCCTTACGGTTGCCCAAAGATCGCAAGAACTTCTTCTTGTTGCAGAAGAATATAATGATGGAAACCTTGCATCTTATCATGTTTCCAAAGATGAACAGGATGATGATGATTAATGCTTGAATGATCAGGAACCGGTGGTTGCAAAACTTGAGCCATGTACAAAGTGCCATGAAAACGAAGTTGAAGAGTTGAGTTTACAAGTGGGTTTGTTGGTTCCTTCCAATAATGATGATAAAATTCAAGAGAAATGGCAACAAATCAGCCATGCAGAATTGAATCAACAAGAATCTTTACCTTTGCATATCCCAACAATTGTTCAGGAACAATTTGATCAAATACCATTACAGCAAGGAGATCAACCTTTGGTTCAACCAGAAGATGATCCATGTCACAATCTACCCATGATTTTGCAGTCAAATTTTGTTCTTCAGAAGATCCTCTTCTTGATCATTGCTTGGATATCAGGGTTAATCATGATCCAGTTGCACTAAGAATGATTAAGGTGTTTCAACAGTCAGATTCAAAGAGTTTTGGCTCTCATACTTTCCTATTCATTATTGTTTAAGTACCATGTTTCAAGTTCCAACCAACAACCTTCAACAATTTCTTCAGTAGCAAGCACAACAAGCTTTTCGGCTTATGAGATTTCATGATTGATTGCACTGGAGGGTTGACTATGTTGATATTTCTCGTCTAACCAATCACTTGGTTGCATCGTTACATTGGTCATTCAAGTATGTTGACTGATCATGGAAGCTCTGACAAACTTCCACAATAAGTGTTTTTGGGTTCCTATAAAAATAAAAGGAAAGAAAGAAAGAAAAAGAGTAGTTTATTGTTTATTCCTATAGTGTCACTTTCCAGACTCAGTTTTGCTGATTTTTTAGCTTATGGACAACAAGTTGAGTTTTTTGTCTTACAGTTTTTCCTCTATTTTATTTACTTTTCAATCCTAGGGTAAAAGTTGCTGATTTTTTCCATGTTACATCAGCATGTGGTCATGTCTTTTTGTGTAATAGCGCTTCGCATGAGGCTGGTCTTAGTTTCCTAATAATTGTTGTCCACTTTTTAAATCTTGGGTCAAAGCTCTAAGTGTCCTATCATATGTTTGTTGGGTCTTTTTGTCATCTTATATCTAGAGTGAGCCTGGAGGCTAGAAGAGGGTCAATTTGTTGACATTCCAAAGCATTGAGCCCATTAGGAGGGGTAGAGTTGAAGAGGCATAGGAGAGTCTTGAGTCATCTTATGTTTTGTCTCTTCATTGCTTTTCGTTGAGTCTGCTGCTATGAGTCAATCATCCCCCTCATCCAGCGATAGGGACATGGTATCATACATCCTATGTTCTTGATTTATCACTTCGCACTGAGGGAAGGGACTTTCATCAATGTTTTTTCTTTCAACAAGTCATCCAGTATCGACTACGACACATCATTTGGGAGTGATTCAGAAGTGGAGCTCCTTGATCGTCGTTAACCTCATTGGCGATAATTTCGCATTCCACAAGGTTGATCGTCATTGGGCCTTGATTGAATGATCCTTATCAGTGTACATCTTTCACATTAACAGGTTGTGCTTGTACCTTAGAGCCCATTAGCCTTATTAGTGGGTTCCTTTGCGCCTAGTAGGTGTTTATGCTATTGACATCTGACTAGGTGACTCTCTCCCCTGTGTCTACTGCAACACATTTTCCACTGGCAGGATTTTACATAGTAGATGGTAGCAGGTAGTAGATATGGATGAGACCCCCTTTTCAGCCATTCAGTAGGAGGACCATATGTGTATTTGACTCCATTGCCCACTGGATAGGCATTTTGGATCACGGATCAGTTTGCAGGTCATTTATCTTCTACATACAGGCACAGGGGTCTACATGCATTTTTCTCACAGAATATTATTTGTGTTTCCAAACACAGAGATTCTCAGGTTCTCGACATCCCGCAAGGGGGTCTCGTTCCCTTGAGCTGCCATTCTTAACGCTTGGATTTTTTCACTTGCAAATCCTAAGGGTTAAGGGCCAACATGTTCTATTTGGCTGGTTGGCAAACAATTTTTCCAGAGATACCTTGCTTGAGCCAGGGTTGGTTCCCATATGAGTTCAGGTATAGGATTGGTTTAGTGATGTTTTCTTGTTTCAGAGAGAGGTTGCACAAGTTTTCATGGACAAAAGAGAGATGGTTATTTTGGGCAGTTTTGATCATATATTCAGAGTCCTTGCAAGCTCACAATTCAAGTGAACTTTTTCCGGACGACATGCAAGCACTTACTATTTTTAGCAGTTCGAGTTCCAAGGTTTAGATGATGATTCTGAGCTCATATCAGGGTTCCTTGCAGAAAATTGAATCCAATGAGCCAATTTTCATTGGCATGCAAGAAGTTTCTATTTTCAACAATGCCTATTTTAGGCGTGCTATATTTGGCAGTGTTCTCCTAGCAGTTCCGGACATTTTTGGTCTTTTCATATTTTTTGGATAAATTGCTATTTTTAGCATGTCTATTTTTAACCAGTGCTATTATTAGCAAGTATGGTCGCCATGCAAGATGACATGTGGCAATCTCAGAGTGTGAAAAGTGGCAAAGCCAAGGCGCAGGCATGGTTGGGCAACCATAGCGCAAGCATGTTTGAGTCATCAGAGTGCATGCATGGAGTCGTCATGACTCATAGCGCATGCATGGAATCATCAAGGTGCATGCATTAGTGTAGGATGAGTTGGCACATGGAGGTGATTACAAGCTTGCATGGTTAAAGTTAATTGAAATTCCAATCCTCTCTTCCACTTCACTCATTTAACCCCCACGCGTCCTCACTACACTCCCTTTTTCTCCCATACACATGTCTTCTTTCTCTCATGCGCATGTTTTCCTTCCTCTCACTCAAATCCCTCTTTACTCATGCGCATGTACCCCTTTTTTTCCACACGCCATCTTTCTCTTATACGTATATATCTTCTCTCTCCCTCACTTAACTTCCTCTTTATCCTATGCGCATTTCTCCCTTAGCGTATGCGCATTTCTCCCTTAGCTCATGCGCATGTCTTCCTTTATCCTTGCACATGTCTTCCTTTATTTGACACTCCTACTCACACGCATGTTTTCCTTCTACCCCACCTCGCTTAAGGCGCGCACTTATCAATTTAGTTCATGCATGTTCCTCACTCCTTGATGTGCATGGACTCTCTTGCCCGATACTCTTCGGTTAGACTCAGAGCGCATGGATTTCTTTTTGTTCTTCTTCGGATCCACAGGAGTTACACTTATCATCAATTGAGGCGCATGGCCACATCACTTCACTTTACTCTCTAAGTGCACATGGCATGAGGTGAATCTTTTTTTTTAGATATGTGCCCTCATGGTTCTATAAAAGCAGGCAGGGTTTCTTCATTTTTTCTGGGTGAGATTTGTTCATCAGCAGCAAATTCTCTCGTTTTCTCTATTCTCTTTTCTACTTCTATTTTCTTTGTGCAAAGATCATCAATATACCAATTTTTGTATTTGTCTTAATTGCACATTCAGCCTCTTGGTGAACACGGAAATAAAGCCTTGTTATGATCGTATCAAGCTCTCATGAATTGTTGGTATTGTGATTGTTATTTGTGCATGATTTAGAAGTTAATAGCATGTTATTTTGGTGTTATTCAACCACTTAATTGCGTTTTCTTTCCACTACCTTCTACAGCTAACATTTCAAGGATTCCACCGCTTATTTACAAAATCAAACATTGTGACCTTTGGGATAATTAAAACGCAAACCAAACACTTGTCTTTGTTGTTGTTTTATTGTTTTTATTGCAGTCGTAGGTTTTTCATTGTTGATTTATTGTGTTATTCATACTTACTTTTGAGTACAGAAAGCTATGCTTAACAGGTTGTTATCATGGTCTACGAGATGCATCATATTTCCATGGTACAACACTTATTGGAGCACACCCCTCCCTCATGGTCACACATGTACATGTTCATTTAATCTCTTGGTGACTATTGGGAGGTTGGACTATGGTCGTATTTCAACATCAACCGTCATGCACACATATTGAGGTTGATTTAACTATTCAATGGTTAAATTAATCCATTTATTTACCTTGGAGGTCAATTGCTTGAGTACCCTACTTCACTTTATAGGTGTTCACACTTGGAGGGGTTATTTGGAGGTTATTTAAGGCTTTTTGATGGAGCACTCCTCTCTTAGGCATGGTTTCTAAAGCATTCATGATTACTTTATTGTTGGAGAGGTTGGCACATTCTCATAGGGTGCACTCTCTTGTGCACATGGTTTGGTGGAAATCAGTGGATGGTATTGGAAACAACACATGGTTTTGGCATGGATGTTGATGAGTTCTAACAAACCTTGGCACTTCCTCCTACGGAACACTTCACATGGGTATATTTTATTACTTTTTGGGTGGTTGTTACATGACACACCTTTCTAAGGCATAACTCTCCTAGGTGCTCTCTCAACTTTATTGCATGGATATTTTAGCTACACTTGTCATTTTTCGACCCTCATTAAAGAACGCCCTCCCCTCTTTGACTTGGCACATATATTATTTCATTTGAGGTGGTTATGGAGGCTTTTATTGGGAAGCGTATGGAATACTTGGAGGGCCACACTTGTGGCTTTTGTATGCTCTTGCTTGGTCTTCTTACTATATTTGGAGCATATTCTCAGAGGGCACACTTGTGGAGACACTTCTTGTTATTCTTGGAGGTGTATATTTTATTATTTCATGGAGTTTTGGCATGGTCAAAACCCTAATTCGTCCTTATCTCCTTGGATTATCTTGTGAGATAATCCACTTGCTATCTTGGGGTTTGACTACTTCATTTCTTATGGAGTGCTCCATCTACTTGGCATCTTGCACATTCATCCATGGATTTGGTTGCCTTGGGATTCACACATGTTGATTGGTTACATGCATTTTGTGGACCACTTGCTATTTTTGGAGGTTGATTATGGAGCATTCTCCTAGGAGGCATATTTTATTGTTTTATCTCTCATGCACCTTGGAGGGCACACTTTGTGAGCCTTTCTAGGTGGACCCTTGAGCACATCCTCCTAGGTTAAGATTATTTTATTATATTTGCATGCATCCATTCTTGGAGGGCGAATTTCATTTGGACCTTTTGCATGTTGACCTACTTATCATGCCTATTTTTAGCTATATGCTCTCTCTTGGTGACTCTTCATGTTATCTTTTTCCTAGTTTTTGGAGGAAGGCAAGCTCTCTTGGAGAGAGTGTGTCCACATGTTGTGACATGGTCAACCATGGACTGAGGAGGGATCTAACTACTCCATTATTATATTATTTCTTTGACTTGTCATGGAGTTAGTTAGAAGATGATAATTTTTTATCGTATGAAAGAAGAGACTCACTCTATAAAGAGGAGCTATTGCTCCATTGTAATGGTTGTTGAGACTTAAGGGATTAAGGAGTTCTCCCCTTAGGCTTCATTTGTACATCATATGCTTGCAGATTGAATGGAAGATTGGAGGTATAGAATATTTTGTTGTGAGGCTTTATGATTGTAATGTTTTCATATGTTGACTTATATTTAGGAAACCCTTGTATTGTTGATGTGAAGGCCTTGTAATGAACCATGAGTCATTTGGATAATGTAATGTGAGGATTTAACCCATCTTATTATTGTTGTTGTCGTATCTAGCTTACATCTAATAAACCTAATTACTACTAGTGTGATGTGGCATCACCTTCATACCAACATTTTGAATACCACACCTAGTTTTCCAAAGACAATTTTATGAAATATAAATAAGCAAGCTAGGGCTTACTTGTGGCAGGCATAGCAGCCCCTATTGTCCTACATCTCCATGCATTCGCCCTCTTTGATCTATCCTTCCTTGACTCCATTTTCCCAAGGTGTGATTAGGCAATTGGTCTTGGGAATTTCCTTCATCTTTCCTTCTCATACCATTCATACTTCCACTTATACTACTACCACTCATTTTGCTTAGGCGTACTCTTCGCTAAATTACCTTGTGCCTCCACTCTATAGCCTTAGCAATCCTACCTTTTAGGGACGCCCCCCTTGAGTTGGAGAAGAGCCAACAAAAAGTGAGGAAGAGTTACTATGGTGACAATGGGTAGCCTTCCTGAATTGCACAACACTAGCCCCTTGATGCTTGAGACTTTACATCATTTGGGGGAGCTAGATTTTTTTGTAACAGTGTAGCCCCTTGATGCTTGAGACTTTACATCATTTGGGGGAGCTAGATTTTTTTGTAACAGTGCCTACACTAGATGTACCTTTTAGTCCCATTGACCTACTTTTGTGGTAAATTGTTGGACATTGATAAAATTATCTTATCTTATCTGACAGAGTTCTTCATGAGTATAGGAAAATAAATAACACACATGCAAAGATCATAGTAAAACAAGTATAGATGTAATTATTTCTCTATGAATTTGCTAGTTAACTGACATAATCAGCATGCACTCTATTCATTTCAAATGGAACTACTAGATCGTTAACAGATCAGAGTGGAATACAAACTCCAAAACATAATGCAGAAAAGGAACCCATCGCTGCTCAATGCTACATTAACCATTGGATTGGAACTTGGATATCATGTAAGCCTGAAGGTAGGATGCTATTTTGAGGCAAAAATCATCATGGTCGTATGATTTCCTCAAGACACCATCCTTGATTTTCAGAGACAAGAGGATGAAGTTATATGAAGATGCAGCTACTGTCTTTCATTTGGGACATAGCAAACAAAATAAAATTCAGGATTGAAGTGGCACCATTGTTATAAAAAGCTGCAAATTTCCTACAGAGAGCAAAAAGGATACTTCATCAAAAAGATGTTAACTACCATATCTAGCTTGAAGAAGACTTATCAAAGGCTTTGTCAATTTTGGAAAATGCCAAAATTGCGGCCATAGGTATAATATTATTACAAAAAGGCAAAGGTGATAAACCTTGGTTATTTCCACACAACCAAGGATTAAGTTTTAGACACAGCATAAATTGGCTATGATTCAAACTGGAGATCACTAAAACAGCTTAAATATTTTTTAAAAAAGGGTTACAGCCCAGATATCAGTCTACAGGAAACCAACCATAAATGCCCAAGTAGCTTCTAAAATCTTTAATCTAATTAATAATAGTTTATATGTTGATCACAGATGAGAATTTGGCCTCAAGAAAGGAACCCCACTTGACCACAATAAGCAGCAAACATCACGTACAGAAAACACAGGATGCTGCAATTTTGAGGTGTTAAAGTGGACAGCATGTTTGCAGATGTCCCCTAAGAGGGCACTAAATTAGCTCTTTGCGCATCAGCCAAAAACTGCCATGTGCACTGCACAAGACTAGTATATACTATATACTATATATACCCCTTCTTCTTTTCCCATCATGCAGGTTGGAAGGAATTTTCTACCTACAAAAGCAACAACCTGCTTACATTATCTGGAAGCCCAACTGGGAAGATTATACTATTTGGCATTTAATGTAACTTATGCTAGCGGCCTTCTTATTAAAAAGCAGAAGCAGGGCAGCAGCTTGATTTAAAACAAAAATCATTTAATACCCATTTTATCCCTATAAAACCAGCAACTTGCATACAAATTTAAAGGCAGATTACAGCTCCAAAGGGCACATTTCATCTTCCCCTCTTTTTGACTAAGATAGTAAGCTTACCAGCTAGTGGAGGCTCTCAATAACCACTTTTGCAGCTTGCCTTCAAATCTATTCAATTCCCAAAACTTCAATGTGCTTAAGACTAGTATATACACCCCTTCTTAATTTTCAATCGTCTCAAAAATCATTGTTCATTCCAAGTTGGAAGGAATTTTATACCTACAAATGCAACCTCCTGACATTGTCTGCAAAGACTATATTATTTGGCCTTGATTGCTTCTTACGCTCAGGGCTCTCTCATTAATAAGCAGTAAGTAACCTTACTAGAAAGTGCAGCAACTTGGTTTGCAACTCAGAGGTTTTAATACCCATTATATCTCCATAAACCCAGCAACCTCCATAACATAACAACCAGATTGCAGCTCCAAAAGGCATGTTTCATCATCTCCTTTTTCTGACTAAGATAGTGAGCTTACCAGCTAATGGAAGATTTTAATAACCACTTTTTGCCACTTGCCTTTAAATCTATTCAATGCCCATCTCCACTGCTCAGCTGGTGATCCAAAATGTATCACTATAATGTTTGTTAACTCTTGGTATGCTTTTAAAGGGAGAAAATCAAAGTAATAAACCTGTTGAGACCATTTGATGTTCTGCAAGTTCGAGTTTAGAACTTCCAGGGCCATTTTTAGGGCCTTAAACGACACTTTTTTGGGTCAAAACTAGTTATTTCACCATTCAACACCATAGAGCTTGTCAAGAGCTTTCCAACAAGGGGTCATAATAGTGATTCCAACCCCCAAATGAAAAGTTCCACCCCCAGCAATTTGACCGAGTCAAACATGACTAATCTCGAAGATTCCAAGGAAAGTTGAGGAGATGTCAAGAACCCTAAAACTAAACCTAGCTCCTCCAGTGATAAAAAGCAGAGAGAGAAATTTGGGGATCGATCAGTGAGGGCAGTTCAGTTTTCAAGTAGCATTTCTATTCCATAGCTGAGCAAGGCCAAAGAAGCGAGGTACATCACATAGCTAAGAAAGAAAGGTGACTTGTAGAAGTCTGTAACTATCCACTGTAAAATTTCGAGCTTAGGTTCAGAATTCACAGTACTTTTTATTTTCTGCAATATACTTTGCAGATCTGAAAACTTAACTGAATAACAATGCAGAAACATGAAAGCTGTAAAGCAGTATTAGACAGCACACAAAAATTTAGCCACACAATAACACGGGATTTTATCCTGGGGAAACCCAATGAGGGAGAAAAACCCCAGCAAACAAAACTTCCTTATCAGCAAATAGATGAATGATTAAACTGATTACAACATCACCATGAGAGTGTGCTTCAGAAAAACTGAGGTTGCCAGAATGTGGATGCCTTTCTTTGTGCTACCTGCAAACAGTATCCCTCTTCTCTTCTCTCTTGCGCTGCATAACACAAGTGTATAATGAAGGCTAGATCTCTGTATATACTAGGCGCAAAGGAGAGATGAGTGAACTCGACTTAGGAACTGAATGCATGCCTTTACAACTCGCCTTTAGACTTGACTTTACAACTCAACTCAAATTGTAACTAGACTTGTAACTCGTCTTTGCATGACATGACAACTCGCCCTCTAGACTTGACTTTGCATGGCATGACAACTCTCCCTTGCAACTAGACTTGTGACTCGACATGCCAACTTGACATGCAACTCGACTTTGTCAACTTGAGTTAGACAACTCGAATTTGACATGCAACTCGACTTTTACAACTTGAGTTAGACAACTCGAACTGGACATGCAACTCGACTTTTACAACTTGAGTTAGACAACTCGAACTTGACATGCAACTCGACTTTTACAACTTGAGTTAGACAACTCAAACTTGACATGCAACCTCAACTTTTTACACTTGAGTTCGTAACTCAGCTTTCACACTTAAGTTCATAACTCGACTTTCACACATGGCAACTCGTCATTCTTCTCATGGTGGATAAGGTCACCCGCGCCAATGTACTAAATCATTTGCATAAGTGATAAGGAAGATTGTTTGTCACATCAATCTAGCTCACGGGATTTATACATTCATCCTGTCTATTGCTAGATTTGCCTTGGCTTTTGCACTAAGCTCACAAGGCTGACCTTGACTGTTACACATGGCTCACAAGGCTGACCTTGATTGTTGCATGTGGCTCACAAGGTTTCTGTCATGGCTTTTGTCCTAGCTCACAAGGCTTGTACATTTGCCTTGACTCTTGCCATGACTTCACGAGACTATCTCTGGTAGCATCTCTTTCGTCCTGACTTTTGTCCTAGCTCACAAGGCTTGTACATTGGCCTTGACTCTTGCCATGACTCACAAGACTGTTTAATCTCCAAGTCTCCCTGGCTAGCCTCAGGGTGGTCACTTAAGACCTCTCGTTGGAGAATGCCTTCTGATGCTACTACTTTCAAAACTCCCTCTCAGCGAGGGAGGCATTCTCTGCAACTCCAAGCTTGCCTCTGAAGTGTGCAAACTTCGTCAATGGCAGTGGCTCGGTCAGGATATATGTTTGCTTTCTCATCTATTGCAATGTACTTTAGCTTGATCACTTTTCTTTGTACCATATCTATGATATAATGATACTTCAGATCAATATGCTTTGATCTGTCATGAAACACCGGATTTTTTGTGAGATTTATACAGCTCTGATTATCACAATGGATAATCATAGTCTCAATCGTTTCACCAAATAACCCAGAAATAAGTTCTCTGAGCCACACTGCTTCTCTGCTAGCATTGTTGGCCGCAATATATTCAGCCTCGATTGTGCTCTGAGCAATAGATCCTTGTTTCTGACTGGACCAGAAGATCATCGTTGATCCTAAACTGAAGCAATATCTGGAGGTACTTTTTCTATCTACTGGGCTTCCAGCCCAGCCTAAATCTGCATAACCATGCAGCATCACACCACCACTTGATGTATATTTTAGACCATAAACAATGGTACCTCAGAGATATCTCAAGATGTGCTTACCTGCCACCTAGTGCCTTTCTCTCGGCTCAGCCATAAATTGGCTCAATGCACTGACTGTGAATTGCATGTCGGGTCTAGTATGAGTCTGGTACATTAAGGACCCAATAAGTTGCATGTACATGATGGGGTCCACCAAATCTGATCCTGTATCTAAGTCATGTAGCTTCTTTCAATTAGAAACCATGGGAGTTGTCATACTCCTGCAATTCAGCATGCCAAACCTTTTCAATATGTCTACTGCATATTTTCCTTGAGATAGGCAGATCTCGTCTAGTTTTTGCCAGACTTCTAGACCCAGAAAGTAATGCATCAATCCTAGATCTTTCATTTCAAACTCAGAAATGAGCTCCCTCTTGCACCAGGCTGATTTTCTTCTCCTGTGAGGAAAAGATCATCCACATACAAAACCAAAATAAGGGGTTGATTTTCAACAACTTTAAAATAGAGGTTAGGATCAGCACTACTTTTATTGAACCCCAAGCTTTGCAGAAAGCCATCAATTGTATCATACCATACTCTGGGTGCTTGTTTAAGACCGTATAAGGCCTTCTTTAACTTATACACGTGAGAATCCTTGGTATGCACTACAAAGCCATTAGGTTGTTCTACATAGACTTCCTGTTCCACTTCACCATTTAGGAAAGCAGTTTTAACTTTTACATCCATTTCATGCAATTTCCAACCAAGTACAAAAGCAACAAAAATAATTGTGCGGATGGTAGTATACCTGGCTACTGGTGCAAAAATATCATCATAGTCTATACCTTCTTTCTGGGAGAAGCCTCTAGCTACAAATCTTGCTTTATACTTTTCAACACTCCCGTCAACTGCATGTTTTATCTTGTACAACCATTTGGATGAAACAACTGATTTATTTTTAGGCCTGAGAACTATGTCCCATACACTGTTCTTCATGATGGACTTGTATTCATCCAACATGGCATCTTTCCAAACGTACAACTAGTTAGCTTCTTCAAATACAGAAGGTTTTGCATCACTAATGTTACTTACCAAAGCAACATAACCTGCATACCTTTGAGGCCTTTTGCTTTCTCTGTAATGCATCAATCCTAGATCTTTCATTTCAAACTCAGAAATGAGCTCCCTCTTGCACCAGGCTATCTGATTTTCTTCTCCTGTGAGGAAAAGATCATCCACATACAAAACCAAAATAAGGGGTTGATTTTCAACAACTTTAAAATAGAGGTTAGGATCAGCACTACTTTTATTGAACCCCAAGCTTTGCAGAAAGCCATCAATCGTATCATACCATACTCTGGGTGCTTGTTTAAGACCGTATAAGGCCTTCTTTAACTTACACACATGAGAATCCTTGTTATGCACTACAAAGCCATTAGGTT
Organism: Picea engelmannii; assembly: GCA_009831015.1. Taxonomy (NCBI): domain Eukaryota; kingdom Viridiplantae; phylum Streptophyta; class Pinopsida; order Pinales; family Pinaceae; genus Picea; species Picea engelmannii. The sequence continues at coordinate 141,545 of ML792966.1, read as the reverse complement.
GTTCTACATAGACTTCCTGTTCCACTTCACCATTTAGGAAAGCAGTTTTAACTTTTTACATCCATTTCATGCAATTTCCAACCAAGTACAGAAGCAACAGAAATAATTGTGCAGATGGTAGTATACCTGGCTACTAGTGCAAAAATATCGTCATAGTCTATACCTTCTTTCTGGGAGAAGCCTCTAGCTACAAATCTTGCTTTATACTTTTCAACACTCCCGTCAGTTGCATGTTTTATCTTGTACAACCATTTGGATGAAACAACTGATTTATTTTTAGGCCTGAGAACTATGTCCCATACACTGTTCTTCATGATGGACTTGTATTCATCCAACATGGCATCTTTCCAAACCTGCAACTAGTTAGCTT
>ML792966.1:108406-140300 GCA_009831015.1 Picea engelmannii | reverse complement strand
GCTCCACAGTAAAGCTACACAAGTTGGACGAAGAACAGGGGAGTTGGATAGCCCAGTTCAATATACCAGGATTAGAAAGTAAAAAGCGAAGTGATCCAATCCAAGAAAGCTGGGAGATCAGAAAAAGCGGAAATGAATTTGCAAAATAGAAAAGTAATATTAAGACGCTTATCCTCTTCTTTGATGGGGCCTCAAAAGGAAACCCAGGCCTGGCTGGAGGAGGGGGCATCATCAAAAATCCCAAAGAGGACATAATAACGCAATTTGCTATTCGACTCGGTATAGAGTCCAATAACAGAGCTGAGGCATTGGCTCTCTGGCAAGGTCTGCACCAGGCAATTAAACTCAGAACCCAGGACTTGACAATCATAGGCGATTCCAGAATAATAATACAGGCCATGATCAAACACTCCACAACTCAAAGCACTAAGCTCAACAATCTCCTTGATAAAATTCGCCTCCTCTTAAGGAAGTTGAACTCCTATCAATTCTTTCACGTGTTAAGGGACCTCAACCGAATGGCGGATAAGGAAGCCAACAAAGGCGTGTTATTGGAGGCTGGGGTGCTGTCAGTAAATGGAATTATGAATAATGTGGAGATCCCATGAATCCACGCCGTCCTCTTGCACTCTTCCAACTGCTAGATCATGAACCAATCCCTTAGAGTTTGGGGAGAAGGAACCGACCGGAGAGCTCCTGTCAGAAATTGCAAATGTCTGAAATTTGCTAGAAAGGAATCCAAAGTGCAGGAGAGAAGTAACATATGTTGAAACAGTGTTGTATCATGCTGAAACACAGGGCTGTAACTTACGCTGAAACACAGTGCTGGAATGCTGAAACACAGTGCTGGAATAGATGTCGAAACTCAGTGCTGGAACAGATGCTGGAACACAGTGCTGGAATAGATGCCGAAACTCAGTGCTGGAACAGACGCTGGAACACAGTGCTGGAACTTTTGCTGAAACAGAGCTGGAACTTATGCTGAAACACAGTGCTGTAACAGCTGAAACACATTGTTGTTACATATGCTGAAACACAGTGCTGGAACAGATGTTGAAACACAGTGCTGGAAATTATGCTGAAACAGCGCTGGAACTTATGCTGAAACAGTGTTGCATCACATGCCGAATCTCAGTGCTGGAACATATGCTGAAACAGTGTTGGACCATATGCTGGAACATATGCTGAAACAGTGTTGGACCATATGCTGAAACACCGCTGTAACAATTGTCGAAACAATGCTGAGTCATATGCTGAAACAGTGCTGAGTCCTATGCTGAAACAGTGATTGGAGATCCGGCAATTAATTTTAGAATACATACAGGAACTAGGTCAGCTCACAAGTCTACAGTTTTAGAAGTAGAATGGATCAGAAAGACAGGCCCGAAGAAATTCGAGGACATTTTGAATTTTGATCTGCAGGCCCGAAGAAATTCGGGGCCATTTTGTAACTGAATCTGTGGCTTTGCCACCCCTCTAATATAAACTATAACCGTTTTCGTCAAAAAAAGACAATTGCTAGATGACTAATTTCATTCCATAACTTAATGGTCTACTTTCTATTATATGACTTAAAAATTTGTATGTTGGTTTGTAAGTTTGTAATTGCTAGATTCTAGATGGTTGATGCTCGAATGATTAATCATTGATGTACTACTACTTACTACTATGGATGCCATTTTAATGTTACAATGTACAAATATGCATGTTTTCATACATTCTGCAGCTAATTTGTCTTTCTGCATGTTTTTTTAATAGAAACGCAATATATATAAAAATTTATATATATATATATATATATAATAGACGCTTCCGGGATGCTTCGCTGCCGAGGATTTTTTGAAAATGATGCTCTCGACGCTCCGCGCTCTGGCAACATTGCATACAAGATCTCATCAACGTGAATGATGGATCTAGACTCTAGCTGAAGAGAGGTGGAACCGATTCCTTTAATCATGGCATGAGTTATCTCCAAGTTGTACTTGAATTGAACAAGACTTTTTCTTGAAATCTGAGAGAATGTTCTTGTACCTTGTCATATGTTTTGAGGCCCCACTATCAACCAGCCTAGAGTTTCGATCAGTAGTCAAGTGACCAAAGAGAGCAGACACCAAGTAGTATTCCTTTTTGTTCTCCTGTTTCTTGGGAGATCCACTTGTCTTCTTTCTGGATTCTTCTTCTTCTGCAGTAGAAGCATGATGCTTCCCTTTATGGTAGTCTTTCTTCTTAGATCTACAATCTTTAGCAAAGTGTCCCATCTTATTGCAGTTAAAACACTTTACTTTGGACATATCAAAACCTTTTCCTTTAAAGGTTCCTTTGAACTTGTCCTTTTGAAAGTTCTTATGAGAGGAAGTTTTCTTTCCTCTCCTGGTCTTTGCAACCAAGGCAACATTCTCTTCAAATGATGGACCACTCCTAGTGGTCATGTGACCTTCCTCCTGAAGGCAATCATGCCATAAGCGCTCAAAGTTTGGCTGAGTCTCCCTGCCATTAACACTTGCAAGAAATGTATCCCAAGAAGGCAGAAGGCAATCGAAGGTAGCTTGGATGAGATCATCATCTTCCACAGTAACTCTTGTGACCCACAATTGATCACGAATCTGCACTATCTTTGAGCAGAATGAAGAGACAGACTCGCCCTTCTCTGTTTTCAAATACTTGAGCTTCTTCTTCAGAATTCTCTTCGGCTAGGTGATGTCTTTTCATAAAGATTTACTAGAGTGTCATAACAATCCTTTGTTGTCATTAGTGAAGTCAAAACAGGCATGATGTTGTCTTTTACAAAATCAAAGATCACTCGCTTTGCTTTATCCTGATTTCTTCTAAATGCAGCTCTACCAACATTGGTAGTTGGTTCCTCTACCACAGTAGTTACGAAATGATCTAGCTCAAGCTCTTGGAGAATATTCATAATCCTGGGCTTCCAAACATTGAAGTTTGAGCCTCCCTCGAGCCTGTCTTCGGGCCTGACTGAAATAGATGAAGACATCCCTGCAATAAAACCTTGCACTGAGCTTAATCAAGCTCGATCCTTCAACCTGTGTGAGCTCAAGAACTGAAGATTTGAGCTCTTATCACACCCTATGCTTTGATACCATGTGAAATTTCGAGCTTAGGTTCAGAATTCGCAGTACTTTTTATTTTCTGCAATATATTGTGCAAATCTGAAAACTTAACTGAATAACAATGCAGAAACATGAAAGTTGTAAAGAAGTAATAGACAGCACACAAAAATTTAGCCACACTAACATAGGATTTTATCCTGGGGAAACCTAAAGAGGGAGAAAAACCCCAATAAACAAGACTTCCTTATCAACAAATAGATGAATGATTACACTGATTACAACATCACCATGAGAGAGTGCTTCAGAAAAACTGAGGTTGCTAGAATGTGGATGCCTTTCTTTGTGCTACCTGCAAACAGTATCCCTCTTCTCTTCTCTCTTGCGCTGCATAACATGAGTGTATAATGAAGGGTAGATCTCTGTATATACTAGGCACAAAGAAGAGATGAGTGAGCTCGACTTAGGAACTGAATGCATGCCTTTACAACTCACCTTTAGACTTGACTTTACAACTCAACTTGAATTGTAACTAGATTTGTAACTCGTCTTTGCATGACATGACAACTCGCCCTTGAGACTTGATTTTGCATGGCATGACAACTCGCCCTTGAGACTTGACTTTGCATGGCATGACAACTAGCCCTTGCAACTAGAACTCGCCCTTGAGACTTGATTTTGCATGGCATGACAATTCGCCCTTGAGACTTGACTTTGCATGGCATGACAACTAGCCCTTGCAACTGGACTTTTGACTCGACATATCAACTTAACATGCAACAGGACATGCCAACTTCACATGCAACTTGAGTTAGACAAGTCGAACTTGACATGCAACTCAACTTTTACAACTTGAGTTAGACAACTCGAACTTGACATGCAACTCAACTTTTACAACTTGAGTTAGACAACTCGAACTTGACATGCAACCTCGACTTTTTACACTTGAGTTCATAACTCAGCTTTCACACTTAAGTTCATAACTAGACTTTCACACATGGCAACTCGTCATTCTTCTCATGGTGGATAAGGTCACAAGTGCCAACGCACTAAATCATTATAATTACATCATTTGCATAAGTGATAAGGAAGATTGTTTGATACATCAATCTAGCTCACAGGATTTATACATTCATCGTGCATATTGCTAGATTTTCCTTGGCTTTTGCGCTAAGCTCACAACGCTGACCTTGATTGTTGCACATGGCTCACAAGGTTTATGTCCTGCCTTTTGTCCTGGCTCACAAGGCTTGTACATTTGCCTTGACTCTTGCCATGACTTCACGAGACTATCTCTGGCAGCATCTCTTTCGTCCTGACTTTTGTCCTGGCTCACAAGGCTTGTATGTTGGTCTTGACTTTTGCCATGACTCACAAGACTGTTTAATCTCCAAGTCTCCCTGGCTAGCCTCAGGGTGGTCACTTAAAACCTCTCGTTGGAGAATGCCTTCCAATGTTACTACTTTCAACATCCACAATGCCTGTTAAAATCCATACTAAGTAAATATTCTCTGTAATTATTGAGATGCAATCCTTGTAAAAGAAGAAAGGATATAGATCATTAAAGTGAGTTCAATACTCTTGTAGTATTTTTGTTCCATCACTAAGCTATGCTAGAGAAGTGAGATACATAGCAAAGCAGAAAAAGAAGGGTAACCTGAAGAAGTATGTCATAAGGAATAATGCCTATTAAACTCCATAGCACTTGAGGGCCTCTTTAGACACCTCGGGTCACCTCCTATCATTCAAACAAGACCTAAACCAAGTAATCAGAGAAAACATCTACAAACAATATATCCAAGTCACTTGGATCCTAAGGGTCTTGGAACTAAAATGGCTTTTTATTCTAAGCACTTTCTGGAGGTGAAAGACAAACATATTATCAAACCTCCATATGTATGCAAACACTAGATGCATGTCCTCGAGACCCCCCTTGGTCAGTTCCAAGTGGGCTCTCATTGGCTTTCGGTTGAGACTAATCACCACATCCCACGATCATATAGGATTTGCCAATTATACCACTTATAGGAGACGAGGACAAAGGAGTATTTCATTTTACAAAGAGATCAAAGAGAGATACTACCGCCTTTATCAGGACTCAGGGAGTTTCCTCTCCACTTTCATTCGCTAACCTGACTAGAGATCCTTCATGAGAGAGGTTTTTGAACATAGATCATGATCTCTATGTGCCCTGTCCCAGCCGAATACCTTCAAGAGGATCACCTCTTTCTTCACTATTGTCCCATCAAATCAAGGTAGCAAATTGCAAGCAAAGATCCATGTCATTTCAGATCCCAAATCAATGAGGCCACAAATTTCCTCTCATCTCCTCCCCAAGATGGGTCGACCAACCTCCTTGAGACCCCTAAAGGACCTAGTCCTCTAGGCCCAAAGACAAAGATCACTGTCCAATAGACCAATCAAATCTATGAGTTCCCATAGTCAGGATCCCCCCATATAGAGCACTACTCTCCAAGTTTGATCAAGCAGCAAATCTTCCATCCAAAGTTTCTTCCCCATAGCCTTGGATGTTAGGAGAGTTGGACTTCCTTGCTCTTGTGCTCCCCCCAAGATCATGCAGTTAGGCCCCGCTGACCCTGGATATTCCCTAGAGGACGTCATCCCATAGTGCATTGACGCTTTCAGAAAGATTGATGATTTCGATTAGGACACTACTTCTCCTCATTTGGCCTTAACAACTAGCTCCGGCATCCCTTGACATCCTCTCTTTTGTATTGTATATAACTTTGACTTTTAGCATTTATCATGTACTAGTACTTTCTCTTACAGTTTCTTTTTGCTAGATACTTGAATTGGCAGCTCATAAGAAGAAGGAAGTGAAGGCCAAGCGATGTTGTTGGATTCTATGAAGGATCACTTGATTCCTCGTATTTCCAAGAAGAAGACAGCAAGGGATATGTATGATGCTTTGGTGGGATTGTACCTGTTATCCACCAAGTTGCACTAGCTGAATTTGAAGATGAGCCACCAGACTGGGCAGACAGATGCTCATAAGTCAGAGTTCACAAGTTCAACAGGTCTTTCAAAAGACCACTTTTTCCGCATTTCCATCCCTCCGAGGTCATTGTAAATTGTAATAAATGACTTGAGCATGAAATATTGTAAAAGACTATTGGCCACCTAAGACCTAGGTACGAGCATGTACTCTAGAGTGTTTTTTTTCACTTGTTAATTATTTTTTGCCTGCCTTAGTGGGCGATTAATAATTTCTAAGTTTTTTCACTCAAAGACCGAATCCAAAGCTAGAGTATGTGCTGGTGGTTAGGCCTTGGCATGGTATAACCAATGTCTAGTGTCTAAATGTATATGAGTTCATGCTAGATCATGTCTATTGAGTCATATGGAAGTTGCGGCTAGGTTTGAAAGGTTTTTTTTAATGTTTTAGTGAATAATAAATTTCCCGCAAAACAAAAAATTTTAATTGTAAGTCAATAAATTGTAAAAATATGGAATCAATCATTGTCAGATGCCATATTTATGCTCGTTTTCCAAACCAGAGTACCATTTAAACCCCTATTCCCCTTTTGTCAAGGAAAAATTGAAAAAAGTGATTTTTATCACTAAAAAATGAATTTATCTCGAAAAATACAGAAAATGGATCATTTAATTAATTTTCTATTTTTTAGAAAACTGGGGAACATGTTGGAAACATGTTTTTTCTTTGTCCCCAGTCAACTGGAAGCTTGAGCGAGTTTACTAGAGAGGGAGGTGACTTCCCTGGAGTGACATGGCATGGAGGAGATCCCAATGTAGGGACTCGACCCCACTTGCACATGTGGCGCATTTAGAAGGGATGGCACACATCCCAAGGTTACACACGCCCTCATACTCGAGTTCACTCCCACTCACCCTCACTTCACCTCACATCACTTCACTTCCACCTCCCTTCACTATACTCCATCTCCTCTCCACTCCACACTCACCACACTTAACCTATGCACCACTCCCCTTAGCTCATGCGCCACTCCTCTCACTTGCTCATCTCCTCTTGGTAATATCACCCAACTAGCTATATATACAAGGCGATCCTCCTCCCTTTTGGGAGTTGGAGCTTGGGCGACCTTAGTATACATGATTGTAATCTCTCTTTATTAATTGAATCAAAAGGCTTTGGAGGTCAAGATTGGTGTTTGGACTCAAATGTGTGGATGGAATGTTAGCTTATGAGGTAATATTATTGTTAGTTTTCTTTCTCGTATTTGCATGAAGGCTATGGTAAGGATATTGCTATCCAATTAGAGTATATGATTTACTTGTTTGTTATGCTATATACTTGTTTGATGCATTTGATGCTTAGATTCTTATGTTAAGCTTTTGTTTAAACTAACGTGGAACAAAGTCTCTCTTGTAGGAAACACCTTTTGTGCAGGTACTTGTCAGAAGCTTGGATTTTGAAAGGCCAACCTTTTGGAGAATCAAAGAAGCTTGCTTGCTCCTTTTCTTCTCTTGAAGCACTTCAGAAAACATCATCCCTCTTCTTCACACCAAAGAAAGACTCCATTGCCCAAGGGTTCTTGAGGCTCAAGCAAAGGCTCCAGAAAATTGCTAAAACTTTCTTCTCTCTTCTTCTTTTTTACATGCATGTTAGTTGGATCTGTTTTAAAAGATAAATCTTCGCAGCTAATGTTGCATGCATGAAATATTTAGATCTAGTTTCAATTTTTTCCAACTAAAGAGTAGATCTAAGCTAGTCTCTAAGCAATTTTCTACATTTTTCACTTCAATCTTTAAGCTAGAAATTGCTTCATTTTACTGTGTAAATAAAGCTAATTGGTTGATTCATGCTTGCTGTTTTTTGGGACAGCAAACAGAAGCAACTAAGAGAGCTTAGTTTAGGCTAGTTTAAAGCGTCAAAAGTCTCCAAAAAATTCATTTTTTGCCTTCGAAAATTTTCAGAAAATTTTTGGTAATTTTTCTCAAGTTTTAGTTAGTCTTTTATACTCTTTCTCATCATATTCTAATCGCTTAACTTGTTGTTTTCACGCAGAAGTAACAGGTACAAGGGGAGGCTCCGTCCAAATTTAAAATATTAAATCTCTTTCAGAACCCCCCTAGTGTTGCCGGGAACCCCCTAGTCCATTTTTTGACTTAAAAAAGGCATTGTAAGCCTTGATATCACATTATAAAGATCAAGTGCATCCAAAAAGAAAGTAGTGTAGAGTTGTAATAAAGTTTGCAAGCCACAAGGCCCCCGGGGTGGCAGCTCAATTGGCAAGTGCCGTGAAAATGAAGTTCCATGAGGTTTCGAGTTCAACTCCCCCCGACTTACCTTGTGTGCCGCGTAAGGGGTGTCGTGGGCACACCTGGAGGTTATAGTGGTAGCGGTTGGATAACACGGCCACATGTAACGCGAGCACGTGCCCAACTAGTTGTTGATTCCTCCAGACATTTAAAAAAAAAAGTTTACGAGCCACAAAGCTCGTCTCTCGTCGTTTCCCCTGCCCCTGGGGGGAAACCGGTGTTGTTTTTCCTTTCTTGCTTCGGGGTTGCTTCTCGTGTCTTTTTTTATTTTGTTAGTGTTAGTTTTGCATAAAAAAGATAAAATCAACTCACAATCACTAAATTGAAGTCCTAAAATCAACTACAAAGTTTTAGGTTTGCTTTCATAGAATACTAGTTGCTAGTTTCCTTTTTGCAAAGTATTGGAAATAAACCCAAGTTGCTCAACCACGTATGCAATCCTACTGCTACGCTCAAGTGGCTTTGGGGACCCAAAAACGGTTTGAGCAACACATGCTAGTTTAACTAGGACAATCTTTTTGTTGTGTTATTCATCTAAGACCTTTACCCTAGGTGGAGTGTGTTAAGTCAAGGGAAAACTCTCCTCGTTGGACCTACGGCACACCCGATCGATAAGTCTCTAAGATTGTCGAATAACAAGCAAAGAGGCCACTGATCCAGGTGGATATCAGTGGCCACCCACCTTTTCCGACTGGCTCAAAACAGTTTTCTGGCAATTTTGGCAATTTACTATTTTTAGCAGGTTTTAACTTTCGGGGTCATTTTAAGGGCCTAAATGAAGTTTTTTCGAGATCGAGGTTCTCAATGACAGTCGAAGGCATAATTGAGCCCCCAAAATGAATCTCCTCGACGATACCTTTCCAACGAGCTATAATACGCCTAAAACGGAGTTCGTATGCAAAAGTTACCACCCCGGGAAGTTGATGTACTAACTTACCCAAGCGAGGCCCACATGACTTTTGGCACTTCATCTCCTAGGGTTAGGTTGAAGGCCTTTTATTGTAAAAAGGCCTTCAGAGCTTCATTGTAATCATCTTCTTGCGAATGCAAGTAGCCGTCACATCTCTTCTCAGAGATAAGCTGCCACCATTCTAGCGAGTCTTTCACTCTGTATTTTTACAATCTCTGTACATTTCTTTCATTAATAGAAATCGTGTATTATTGTATCTCTGTGTTTATTGTTGCATCTCTGATATATTTCTGTTATATTATTGGATATACGTGATATCTCTGTGCATTTCTTTATTATATCTCCGCTCTCATTTTGTGCCGAAAATAATCCGGATCAGCCACATTCACTTTGCACACAAAGAGTGGGGACCCCGACTTCAATCCCCACTTCACGGATTCGAAAACCTTTTAATATCCCAAATCCCTTAAATAAAATCTTCAAGATAAAATTAATGCGGCACATTCATCACATCACACTTACTTTTATCTGGCACTAGTCTATCTTTTATTATTTCTTGCCAACTTATCTATTGATTTAAAGTTATGTGGTGAATGATTAATGTTTATGGTTTTTTCCACCGGTTGTATCCTTTGAGTAACTTATGCTGCTTTATTTAATCTTGTGTTTCAAATAAACTCCTAGAATAGTTTTGCTTTTCAGTTTCAATAGAGTAAAAGCCTTAGATTATTTTTCATAGGGACTACCCCCCTTGGCTTCGTTGGGAGTTGGCCTAGACAGAGGAGTTGAGGATCAAGTGATAGCACCTTGACTCAAAACTTGCCTCCAAGGACACACCAAGTGGATTGAAGATTTCTTCCACGTTAGCCCAGGTCTGTATAAGGCGGCAACAGTACCAAAACGGGAATGCAAACCGAAAGTTGATTTTGAGGCATAAGCTTCGATCTGTTGAGATGTCCAAATCAGATACAATTGCTAGCTAACTCATGAGGATCACTCAGATTCATGATCAACTTGTCGCCATTGGTGAGGCATTTGATGACATAGAGTTGGTGAATGTGGCATTGAATGGTTTTCCCAGATCTTGGGAACCATTTGTGCAGAGGATTTGTGCACGAGAGAAGTTGCCACCATTTGACAGACTATGGATCAATTGCATCCAAGAGGAGGCCCGGATAGAATACACGAATGGCAGGCAGATGGGTAGCGATGATGAGAACCGGGCCCTAGCTACTCACACTAGAAAGGGCACAAGAAATGGTTCTCCAGGGAGAGAGGCGTCTCCAGAGCAGTGGAAGAAGAAGGACCTTAGCAAGGTCAAGTGTTTTGCTTGTCATAAGCTAGGCCATTATGCTTCATAGTGTCCACAATGAAAGAAAGGGAGAGGGAAGCAACAGGCATCATCAACAGAGATGGATGAGGTTGCAGACAAGCTTCAGAGGGAGTTCTTATTGTTCTCTACCCTTTTTGGTACAGTTTTCGATAGTGGGACTTAGTTGGTGGATAGTGGAGCTTCTCATCATATGACAGGATCACAGGAGTCACTCACTAGTTTGTCAGAGGAAGACTCAGGATTGCAGATGGAGCTTGGTGATAATGCCAAGTATGTAGTCAAGGGAGTTGGAACAACTTTGTTTCAGCTGGAGTACGGGAAGCCTCTCAGGATGAGTGATGTGTTGTATGTGCCAGGATTGAAGAAAAACCTACTTTCTCTCTATGCCATGGAGGACAGAGGGTATACAGTAGCATTCTCAAGTGGATAGGTTCTTGCATGGCCTAGAGGATCGAGCATTGACTCAACAGGGATCATTGGTGTTCGTGATGGTGGTCTTTATAGGTTGACTGGTCAGCCAGCCCAGGCCTTGGTACATGACAGTGATAGTCTTTGCGAGCTTTGGCATAGGAGATTGGGACACTTGCATTACAGAGCTCTGCCAGTGTTGAGGACAATGGTTACAGGTCTTCGAGAGTTTGCAGCGGAGAACCAAGGTGTATGCAGGGGTTGTGCACTTGGCAAGAATGCCAAGGTTGCTTTTTCGAGCAGTGATAGCAGGTCCAAGGGGATCTTGGATCTAGTACATTAAGATGTGTGTGGACAGATGTCAGTTCTATCTTCGAGTGGCTACCTATACTATGTGACCTTCATTGATGATTATACCAGGAGGGCATGCATCTTCTTCATGAAGACCAAGGATGAGGTCTTCGATCGATTCAGGGAGTTCAGGGCTCAAGTGGAGAATCAGACAGGGAAGAAGATCAAGGTCTTGAGATCAGATAACGGGGATGAGTATACCTCCAACGAGTTAATGGATTTCTACAAGGAGGCAGGGATTAAGAGGGAGCTGACAGTGCCTTTCAACCCACAGCAGAATGGGGTTGCAGAGAGGAAGAATCAGACCATAGTTGAGGCTGCCAAGGCGATGTTGCATGACCAAGATCTACCTATGTTGCTTTGGGCAGAGGCGTGTAACATGCCAATCTATGTTTGAAACAAGAATCTTCATAGGATCATGGAGGACAAGACTCCTGAGTAGGCATTCACAGAAGTGAGACCAGAGATAAGGCATTTGAGAATCTTTGGTTGTCTAGTTTACATCCATGTTCCCAAGAAGAAGAGGACGAAGTTAGAACCTTCTGGGAGGAAGGGTATGTTTGTGGGATACAACGAGACTTCGAAGGCCTGTCGGATCTACATTCCAAGACAACGACAGATTAAGCTAGTCGGGATGTTGGGTTTGAGGAGTTGGCTTTCAGGAGGTCCCGAGAGACCATAGCAGAAACAAATGGAGAGGAGCGGGAGGCTCTGAAGGTTGAGGAGAGTACAAGTCCATCCAGTACATGGATTTAGCCTTTAGACCATGAAGATGAGTCAGTGGACCCTCCTAGTGATGAGGACACAAGGCCTAAATGGCTTCAGAACACTTTGAGAGATGTGGAGAGTCATGTGGCCCTTTCATGAAGAGCAAGCCTTCGTAGAGGATCTCGAGCTATGTGGCACTTATGAGTAGCATCATTGATTCTGAGCCTTCCAGTTTTGAGGAGTTAGCAAGCCAGCGGATTTGGAAGGATGCCATGATGTAGGAGTATTAGTTCATCATGAAGAATAATGAGTGGGACATAGTTCTAAGACTAGAAGGGAAGTCTGTGGTGACTTCCAAGTGGATCTATAAGATCAAGCATGTTGCAGATGATAGTATCGAGAAGTGCAAGGCGAGGCTTATGGCGAGAGGGTTCTCCCAAAAAGAGGGAGTGGACTATGAGGAGACTTTTGCTCCAGTCGCCAAGTATACTTCCATCAAGGCTGTGATTTCTCTTGCTTCGGTTATGGGGTGGAGGATACATCAGATGGATGTGAAGACAACATTCCTCAATGGCGTGATTGAGGAGGAGGTGTACATAGAGCAACCTCAAGGCTTTGAGGTACATGGGAGGGAGTCCCATGTTTGCAGGTTGAAGAAAGCTTTGTATGGACTCAAGCATGCACCCAAGGCATGGTACTCGAGGATCGACGGGTATTTGCAAAGCATGGGCTTCACCAAGAGTGAAGTGGATCCCAACCTATATCTCATACAAGTTGGTGAGGATCCTCTTATATTGGTATTGTATGTTGATGATCTGTTCCTCACGGGAGCAAAGAAGCTCATTACTAGTTGCAAGAGGGATTTAGCTTCAGAGTTCGAAATGAAGAACATTGGTTTGATGCACTGCTTCTTGGGATTGGAGGTGTGGCAACAGCCAGTCAAGATCTTCCTCGGACAGGGAAAGTATGCAGTTGAGATACTGAGGAGGTTCGGGATGATGGACTGTAAGTCCAAGACTACACCTATAATCATAACTCTAAAGAAGCTAGGGGCTTCGGATTCAGACTTGGTGGATCCCATGATGTACAGGCAGTCGATTGGTTCGTTGATGTATATGGTCAATACCAGGCCGGATATTTGCTTTGCTGTCAACACCTTGAGCTAGTTCACAGTTGAACCGAGGCAGGTGCATTGGGTAGCAGTGAAGCATGTGCTTAGGTACCTTCGGGGTACAGTTGGATTTGGTCTGAGATATGTCAAGGGTGATGGAGTGAGGCTATATGGATGTTCAGACCCAGATTGGGCAAGTAGTGCAGTTGACAGGAAGAGCACTTATGGAGCTTGTTTCAGCCTAGGATCAGCAATGGTTTCTTGGTTTAGCAGGAAACAGACTTCTGTGGCACTCAGTTCAGCAATGGCAGAGTATATAGCAATTAGTTTTGCAAGTTGTGAGGCTATTTGGCTTCGCAAGCTTCTTGCAAGGTTATTTGGTCAAGTGTTGGAGCCTACTATGATTTACTACAACAATCAGAATTGTATCAAACTCTCGAAGAATCCAGTGTTTGATGACAAGTTGAAACACATTGAGATCAGATACCACTTCATCAGAGACTAGGTGCAGAAGGGAGTCGTGAAGCTCCGATACATTTCCACAGATGAGCAGATTGCAGATATTCTCACCAAACCCCTAGTGAAGGGGAAGTTTGTCTACTTTAGAGACAAGCTAGGAGTGGTGGAGAATACCTCCCTCGCTAAGAGGGAGTGTTGATGTTTTTGTAGCTTTGGGGAGTTATTCTCACATTGACCTTGGTGTTGGGCATGTGGGAATCTTTGTTGGCACTCGCATTACATTTTTATTTTGTGAAAACCCCTTTTATGTAGAGTTGGGGCTTGGAATTGCTATTGTTGGGGCTTGGCACCCACTTGGAGGAATAAACAATTCTAATTTAATGTTGATTTTAAAAGGGGCTCCTAAACTCATTCATTAGACTCCTATAAAAGGAGAGGCAATGTGAGGAAGCACCACACATCTTATTTTGTCATAATGGTGTTGGCATGAGTGAGTGAGCACTCTTGCCAAGGAGATTGGGGTTGCAAATTTCAGCAAAGAAATTCTTCACTTTGACAAACCCGTCCTAGGGTTTTTTGTCTTTCTTTTTCTAATTTTCTGCCAAGAGAGAGAGGTCGCACATGTGAGGAGATAGGTCGCACATGTGAGGGAAAATAGGTTGCACGTGTGAGGGAAATAGCCGCACATGTGAGAGAAGAAGACAGTCACACGTGTGGGATTTGTACGACGCATTATTGCAGGTTGTACCACACGTGTTGATGAGGCAAGTTGTATAGGGTAACATAGACAAGTCACACATGTGAGGGAAAATAGGTTGCACATGTGAAGGAAAACAAGCAGCACATGTGAGGGAAACAACCACACGTGTGAGAGAAGAAGACAGTTGCACGTGTGGGATCCATACGAATCTGTACGGTGCATTATTGCAAGTTGTACCACACATGTGAATCAGGCAAGCTGTACAGGATGACTTCAGCCATACAACTATGACATCAGCAAGGTACAGCAGCAGATTTGTAAGTTGGAAGTTTTTTGAAATTTTTGCTGAAGTTGTAATTTGCTGAGAGGACTGGTTTTTGTCCTCGGAATTTCTCAATCTGAAAATTTTACTGAACAGAAATTTGTGTCTCTTGTGCATGGATGATTTCTCTCTGATCTTTGTGCTTCCGATATAATTTTTTGTCATAATTTCAGTTTAAAATTATTCAATGATAACAGCCCTAGTTTACTATTTGAGGTCGCTTGGAACTAATTTTCAGATCTGAAATCGAATGCATTGAATGCTTAAAATTCGACAAGAACAACTCCAAGAGTTGCAAAAGATAAATTGACAAATTCAAGCAAAGAATGAAGAGTTGAAGAAGAAAGTTTGGCACTTGGAAAAGGAAAATGAAGAGTAGCAAACCAAATTGGACAACCACACAAAATTCCTCATTACAGTGACAACAGAGGTAGAAAAGTGCATAAAGCAATTTACAAGAAGAGGAGAATCCATCTCAGCCAAATGAGCCAGCTTGAGGAAGAGAATGGCCAAGCTATTAAGAAGCTGCAAAAAGAACTAGCAATCTCCAAGAAACTGTTAAAGAGAAGAGGGAAGTGAAGCCTTCCATCTCTAGACAAGATGCACAAACCCTGATTGAGCCAAGCATGGTAAGCACCTCTTTGAATGCCCTTACTCAATTTACATTGAGAAATGAGCCTTCTTGATCTATAAACTACCGTGGATATTCCACTGGAAAAGTTCGTCACAACAAATCTTACAATATTCTAAAATCTTTTATTATGCAATTCATTTCCTTAGATCCCAGATTTATTATTACTAAAATGAAAAAATGAAAAAACAAGCAAATGAACACACCAATCACAAATAAACACAAGATGTGACCTGGTAAACCCAATATGGGAGAAAACCCAACTAGAAGGTGATGCCTATGCTATGCTCTATTTTCTTCATTTATGAACATGCAAATACAAAGAAAGGGGCACTCTCTATGGAGTTGCATATGACACTGTGGCTCGAATTTCTGCTACAGAATCTTCTTCGTCCTATGTTATGCTCTCAAATCCCACTACTAGATGCTCTGCTCAACTATGGAACAAGTACAGTACTAAAAGAATGGAACCCCCTCTCTCCCTAGCAACTCAATATTTAACATGGTTTGATAGTCGTCTAGGGTTAAAGTTTTTACATGCCTCAACCTTCAATCAGTGTTAGGGTTTGGACCCTCTAGAATCTTCATAAAAGTCCACACGTGACTAGACCCACCTGTGTGAGTAATGGTGGGTTGACGTGGCATCCACTTGGTACCATGGTGGTCAACAAGGTAGGTCAACTTGTGGAAAGCATAACTTTCGCAACTCCAATTAAGGTGATTTTCGCACCGTTGGAAGCTCTTGATGTGCAAAACAACGTTGAGGGGTTGGGAGCTATGCTCACAAAGTTTTGACCCCAAGTAGTGCGCTTGATGCCTCATAATGGCTTTGGAAGGTTCCAAACCCCAAATCTCCAAACTAGGACCTACCACTAAAATAGGTCCTACAAGCCAATTCCTCCAATTTTTCCACCCATAAAGTACCAAGATAGATGACAAATTATATAATGATCCATTCGAGATCACTTTTGGTTGTTTCAAATTGCACACCAAAGGGACAGGCTCAAGATAGTTAAAAAAAAATGGACTTTGATGGGCCAATGACTTTGCAAGGAAGGCCAGAAATTATAAATCCCATAGCAGTTGTGGTAAGGCCTCAATATGCAAGTCTAGGATATTTTGGGAACACCATGGAATAAGTAGAATGCTCAAGCACTGTGAGTTGTTCTACCAAAGAGAAGAGGTCTCCACCTCCATTACACCATAGCATGTTCAAAGATGGTCGCGGCACAATCAAGGCCTCTAGCATGGAAACTGAGAAGGTTAAAGCTAAATCTATTACAACTACAAAAAGAGGGCAGCATCCCCAAGAAGAGGGAACACATCTTCATATGACCAAAGAAAAAGAATGTACTACAAATCCAAAGTGAGGGAAACATTCCAAGGGGGAGAAAAACTATGAGTAGAGATTCAAAGGAGGATGCACTGCAAGTTCAAAGAACGACAACCAATGAAGGTATGCAAAGACTCCCATTGTTTGTCATCACTGCAAGAAAAGAGGACATTTAGTGTACCACTGTTGGGCTCTACCTTTGGGTTCCTATTATTGGAAAAAGAACCATTGTGTAACCAAAGGTCACTCTTACAACTATGTTGAAGAGAAAGACAAAATGAGAGTTCTCTGGGCATTGGGATGGTAAGTGTTAGAACAACCTCCAAAATAGGAAGGTATGAACCAAAATGGATCACTATAATGTTTCTTCACTCTCGGTATCCTTTTGGAGCCAAAAAACCAGAGAAATGAACATCTTGGGACCACCAATGAGTTATACTATTTCAGGTCTATAACTTAAAAGGCATTTTTTAGAGCTCGTCAAGAGATTTTGAACGAGGGGTCATAACAGAAATTCCGACTCTCGAGCAAAAAGTTATGCCTCCATAATGTTGACCAAGTCAAACATGACTAGTCGGAAAGATTCCAAGGGAGGTTGAGAAGATATCAAGAACCCCAAACCTACCCTAGTTCCTTTATTTATAAAAAGTGGGGAGAGAAAGAGGTTCGAGGATCGATCATTGAAGGGAAATTAGTTCTTTATTAGCATTTATGTTCTATATATGATCAACACCATAGAAGTGAGATACATACCAAAGCAAAGATAAAAGAGCAACTTGTGGAAATTTGTAACAACTTAAAGTGCCTATTAAACTCCATGGTGAGTAGATCTTCTCTGCGATCTGTGCTCCTAATAAAAGAAGAAGGGATCAATCATTTAAGGGAGTTTAGTTCTCTAGTATAATTTTAGTTCAATAGTTAAGCAATGCTAGAGAAGTGAGATACAGAATAGAGTAGAGAAAGAAGGGCAACTTGTAGAAGTTTGTGACAAGGCACGATGCCTATCAAACTCCACGGTGAGTAAATGTACTCTATAATTTTTGTAATGTAATCCCAATAAAAGAAGAAAGGGATGGTCCTTCATTTGTTGGAGTTTTCCCCGTACATGTTTCTTTAGGGTAAAATATTATGCCCATGTTTTCTATGGTGTTTATTTGTTGTTTTGTGATGAGTTGAGTTTATTTTTATAAAATCATTAAATATAAGAAATTTCCATGCAATAGAGAGAATTCTCATTGTATTTATAGTATCTCTCTTAGTAGAAAAAGTAGATAGTGAAGTTTTATTGTGACGAAATCCACAACAATTTACAAGTCAATTAGGGAGACATTGATACAAAAAATAGATACTTGAATATCTAAAAATTCTATCTTAGTTGGATAAGTCTCCATCCCCTCATCAACTAGGTCGTCCTCTTGTCCCATGTTAATCGTTTATGTCCTTTTCTTCATTAACCACTATACCTACCACCTAAACATAAGTGTTGAGGCAATGTAAAGTTCCCTCCATTGAATCTTGTGAGTGTATTGGTGTGAGGGCTAAATTATCTACAAAGTGGACATGGACTAATTGTTATTCACAAGGATGCGAAACGTCCATGATATGCTCATCAACAAGAATCCAAGAGTTTCCACAAGAATCATATACAAGGAGCAGGCAACCCCATTTAACAAACCTCTAGGGAGAAAGGGGAGGAGTACAAGAGTACAACCCTATTTGTTATCTAGGAGGCATGAGCTAAAGCAATAGAGAAGAGGGTACTCACCACTCTTCTGAACAAATTCCCAAAACCTACCTAGGTCTGCATCTTCGAAATGAAGCCCCACTCAATTTTGTCAAATGCCTTATCAAAATAAATCTTGAGGAAGAGGCACTTGCCTTGCCTCCTCAACCCACTCATTATTTTTTGAGACTGTGATGAGATTATCTAGCATGAATCTTCCATTGATAACCCCACTTCCTGCCCGAAAATCCCAGATGCCAAAAAGCTTTGGAGTATCAACCAACGCATACAACTCACTTGTGGAGAACTTGGTGAGGATGATCTTTCACTTTATTTTTAAAAAACTACATTGGAAATAAGAAATCACAGAGAATTCTCTTCCCACTGTTGAATATATCAAGTATAGATAGCCTACACCTTTTGCAAGGTGAGTTACATTAACTTGATGGCAATAAAATAGCCAGTTTCGAACAACTGTCATCCAATAAAATTGCCAGTTTCGAACAACTGTCATCCAATTTTGAAATCCTGCCAATGACTCAGACTTGTTGCTGACGAGTAGAAAAGTTGAGGAAAAATCGACTAGGTGCATAACGTTGATTTCTCTAAAATATACCATTAGTGATTTCTCTGAAATACACCATGTGATGCTCTTCTCTAGGAATCGATGAAAGGCCCTCACAAATATGCAACAAATCATCCAAATGCACCTATAAGCCTTCTGAGGGCTACTTTATTCAACTCTGTTTCTGCAACCGTGACTCACTTGGCAGAATTTGAACTCCAAACACTTAGAATAACCATAACAGGTACACTAAGTTTCACCATAAGGCATATTATCGATTTGTGTATAATTGATCAGATTCAAGCATAATGTAATGCAAAGATAAGACCAAGTTTTACTGACATTAACTGAACTGACTGTGGAAAAGCTTCATATGTTTGCCCTTCACTTAGTAAAATTGACAAAGATGACACTTGAGAGCAAAACAACCCCTGATACTAATATAACCAGACGAATGATTTAGCCTACTAATATTCAGGGAGTCCTAACATAACAAAACGAATGATGCCTTCAAGGTGTTGTAATTAATGGTAAATCAACTGAGCTTTCTTCATGGAGACCTGGGTGGATCCCCCGGAGAACATACTGCTGTGCTAATGCGACCAAATTGTTGTTCTATTCAGTAATATCTCATAGTTAACTGAGCCTAAGCGGGCTGTCTTGGGCAAGCAAACGAGACGATATACAAGTCCTCGGTTGGCAGAATAGACACCCCCCAAACGTTTCTAGCCCGCGAGCGAATTTAACAAACAAAAAAACAGAATATTAAACACACAAATCAGTTGATCCTCTTCAGAGATTTAGTTTAATATAACCCTATGACTGTAGGAATACATTAATATTTGGGTTTTCTAAAATTATTGATAGAAACTCTTGTGAAGGCCAGTGACTCAGACCACAAAAAATAAGAGCATAAACCCATCATCAGAAGCAGAAAAAAGAAATGGAAAGACATAAAATAATCCACAGATCGGCTTACCTGCCATGATCGAGCAGATCCGAGGATCAAAACCCTAATGCCCGAGGTTTTGGCGCTTCTAAAATGCAAAATTGCGAGAGAAAAAACATAAAACCTTAGTGACCAGTCGTGCTGTGGAGGAAGAAAGTAAATATATTTATATAAAAAAGATGATGTAAAATATTTATCTCGAGGCTTTCTTTGAGATCCAACTTGTTTATCTGACCTCTTCTTAAGTTAAAATTGAATTTTAAAAATCAATTAATAAAAATATATGAGTTTAGATATTATGGTTTTTATGTGGTATGTTACCAAATTACATGGAAAAATGGTTACAAGATCGTGGTTTGTTCATAAGTATTAAAATTACCATCTTGAAAATGACTTTTTTTTATAATTTAAAATTTGTTAAGTGTTAAAGATGGTATTTTCTTGGGAGTCATGTTAACATATTTTCACTTCTATTAAATGGCTTAAAGCACGAATCTAATAATTACTCTAATTGTGGTTTTTAAAAGTTCATTTATTATATAATATAGATTTTAAAAAAGCATATGTCATTGTTATGAGTTATTAGGGTTTATGTGATTTATTGTTTTCCTCGTATAGTGATGCACCATGGATAATATAGATTTTAAAAAAGCATATGTCATTGTTATGAGTTATTAGGGTTTATGTGATTTATTGTTTTCCTCGTATAGTGATGCACCATGGATCTCAACCTTGAAGGGAGATGCCCTCCTCTTCCAAATGCAGTGATGCACCATGGATCTCAACCTTGGAGGGAGTTGCCATCCCCCTCCAAATGCAAAGGCCTTGACTTCCCACTCCCTCTTCACTACCCTTGGGAAGGCTATGAAGCCTTAATTCTCACACTTTGTCGAGAAATTGGAAAATATCCCAGAGGTTCATCTTATTGTGTCCTCTTCACAACACATGGCTCTCACTTTAGTTAAAAGAGGCTCAATTGACCAATTTACTAGGATTTTCCTTCACCCAGATCTATGGCCATTTAGGTTCAAAAGAACTGGTACGTTCGAATCAAAGGGAAGCTCACTCATTGCTTCAATGGTCGAGGGTTTTATACTTTTTTGTTTGAACCTAATGAGGATAAGGATCTAATGTTCAAAAATGGCCCATACTTCTTCAGCACCAAATGAATGTACTTGAATAGATGGACTCGTGACTTCAATCTTGAGCTTGATGTCCCTTTTTCTATTATGGTTTGGGTATGTTTGTCTCACTTGCCTCTTCACTATTGGAATGAAGATTCTCTCTAGTGCATTGGTGATACTCTAGGGAGATATTGTAATGTCCCCAACTAGGCTAGCTAGGAATATTATGTTTTATGTCCCAAAATTGTTATTTCTTCTTATGTGAATGTGTCAAACACTTGTATAATGGTGTTGTTAACTTCATACAAATAGTTTGCTCAAATAGGAATATTGTCAAATATATTGCATACATCCATTACACAAAAAATAGAGCAGATAACCATTGCATCTTATTATGGATGGAAAACTCCCAAAATCAATACAATGATATCTAATGGTTGTAATAACAACTACATAATACTCATAAACACACAAATATAATGGTTTCCAGACAACTGCACAATCTACTACATAAACAATACAAGAAAACATGGAAGGATGTCAATCTATGATGTCCATTGATCCAAGGCTCTCCAAGCCCTAAACTGTTATGCTCTCGTAATGTCCAATCTGCAAGCAACAATCTCTCATGAAATCCTCTCAAACTCGATCTGACGAACTATTGCAATCCTTCATTCACAAAGGTCCTCCTGGAACGTTTAGCAGGGCCTCGCGGGAGTACATGTGCTTAACTCACAAGGGTGTCTCCTTCCACAGTTACGTGAAAACCTCCTGGCACCTGCAGATCTGACGATCGGCCTCCTTCGAAAAAATGTCACAAATACCCTGAACAAGCTCATATGTCTTCAAACTCTCTCCAAGATGAAACCAAACACCACAATGAACTCAAATGAGGATTTCGGATGAATCCTCCTCTTTGTCTAGCTAGGGTGGATATTGCACCACCAAAACTAAACTGAGATGGAAAGGTTTTGTTAAACCCTAATGAAACATTGGCTCCAAGAGCACTCCAAACTGAGAGATCAAATCATAATGCTAAAGAGAAGGGTTACCCCTTTATTTATCCTTCCTTCGGACTTTCTAGATCTTTCTCCTTTTTTACCAAATCAAACCTTTACTTTATTTTCCCTCCAATTCTTATTTAAATATAATTATTGATTTTGTTTAATGTCACTTTTAGGATTTGTCATTCTCTTTACCTAGTGACACCAAATAAACCTCCTTGACTCCCTTTTTCCTTGTTGACTATGGCCTATGGGAGTCGTATAGGCTATTGAGGCATCCTCTGTCACGATAAATTGGAAGGGGACATTACAGTCCTCCCTTCCTAAGATTGCTCATCCTCAAGCAACTCTAGATCAAGGTCTTGTAAGATCTTCTCTCCTTCCCAGGTAGCATCTTCTGCGGGCAATCCTCTCCATACAACCAAGTACTCTTGAATGACCCTGCTCCTCGGTCTTCGTTCTTTGACATCAACAATCCTCTTGGGAGAATGATCCAGGAGGATCTAGAACGCTCACCGGGATCCAAAAAGGGTCAGAAAAGCTCAAAATTTGACTATCTCAAAAGTTGGATAAAAGGACATCATTGCAAATATTGCATTGTCGTCTTTCCAATGAAGCAAACGGAGTCAGTATGCAAAAGTTATGGTTAGTCAAAGTCCAGGCCAACCAGTGCAAAAGTCAACCCTAAAGAGACACGTGGCAGGCTCAAAGGTTGACAAGTGGTAGCTCCAAAAGTCAACCCTAAAGAGACACATGGCAGGATTCGCGAGAGACATGTGGCAGGCTCATAGTTTGACAAGTGGCAACTCCAGGGTGATTTGGCATGATAGTTGGCAGGTTGAGTAAGCAAGTACCTCCAGGCATCCAAGTGATCCAATGATGTAATGAAATGTAGCACATGTTAGCTAATCAGAGGTTGTCACATGGCAGCCCATCGTTGGCCAGTAATGGTTAGTGTTGTGTAAAATTTTGGAGTCAATAGGGTTTGACCCCATGACATCCTTAGCCACCAAAGTCTCAACATACCAGCCACAACCATCGTGCCATGAGTTGGTTCTTAACCACTATATGGAAATAAAATTATTTGAATTAATTCAAAGTTTAATGTGGAGGGTGAAAGGGGTCGAGGGCTAGCTTAACGAATTCCACATTGACATATTATATAACCATATTTTAAATATAACACATGGTTGCATATGTTGTATATAACATAACCATATTTCAAAGATTCACGGGAAGTTTTAAAATCTATATGTTATATATAGTAAATTTAAATGTATTTTAACAAAATGCCACGGGAATATAGCGGTCGATAGGAATGGAACCTGTTAACAACAATTCTTGTCTTGGGCACAAGAATATTCAGGTCTGCAAGTTGCACGAGAAGCGCCCAAGCACAGCACGGAAAAATCTCGTTTCAGGCTTCCAAGCAAGTAAACGGGCGAAATTATGTTGTTAACGGCCCAGATTCATCCATAGAAGCAGATCGACAGTAGGCGGGAAATCGCGGTTAGCGGAGTTGCGTTAGGATTAGCGCGATGGGAAGCGTCTATATTGCATGCAAGAAAGGATATCAGTCGTTCATCCAAAGGACGCGTGGCGCGAGATCTAGTCACGTCGGCATTTCGATATTTGGGAGTTCGAAGGATGAGGGTTTTCACGTCGTTCTACATCTCGAAACCCCGAGCCCCGAAACGCCGATAAGCGCCTTTGAAGCTAAGCCTATGGTCCTAGCACCCGGTCACGTCAAGCGAACCTGGTAATGGAGGCAACCCTCTTCTAACATCAAATACCATCTCGATCGTTCCTCTGGAGGACACGCGGCGTACATCCGTGCTTTCGCGGTTTCGTCAATCGGGATTTTGAGGAAAATTGCATTGTGAACCCCTAGTGCCAGAAATCCCGAAAGAATCGGGACCGTCCATCTGAAGGACACACGGCACAATAGTTGAGCCACGAGTGGGGCCCTTCGAGATTTTCATGATGAAAGCGTCGAGGTCATCTCAGTCGTTCATCCATCAGCGAGGCTTGGGCACATTTAATTTAAAATGGGCGCAGATCTGGACGATCGTGATCCAGGCACTCAAATTCACGGACAAGGTCCAATTCCGCACCTCCTCTGTCATTATGGCTTTAACAAGAGGGGGGGGGGTCCGGAATTGGAGATAATGTATGCGCGCATCTAGACGGACCAAGTCTCGACGCTTAGATCTTTTGTCTATATTGAATTCTGGACCCCCCCATCGGTTCTGCCTTTAATGGAGGGGGGGGTCCGGAATGGAATTTCGCTCTAACGGGCCCCCCTTCCTGTCGTGTCACTATCTGAGTCGTCCTCCCCGTTGCCACATGTTCTCCACCTACCGCCACCCTCTTCCCCCGTCATCTTTCCAACTTCCCTCTTTCCATCCACATGGCCCCTCCTCAGCTCATCGCCCTCTCGTCTCCTGCCATGTGTCCCTCTCACTCCCAGTCACCTCCACCTGTATGATCATCCCTTTTACTCTGTGTCCACCTGTACCCCCGCACTCCACACACCTTCCTCCTCTTTCTTATTCAGACCGCGTGGCATTCCTCAGCTTATGTCACAACTCTCGTTTCCTCTCCATCACCTCCACAGTGTTGACGCCATCGCTCTCGTCATACCCTTTTTCACATCCGCCATAGGGGTCCCTCGCAGCAGTCCAACGAAGCAGCATCCAAAGAGAGACCGTTCAGCTGATCCAGGTGGCACCATTAGGAGACCTCCACGTCCCAAAAGGCAGAGTTGACTGAGGCTGTCCCCAGTCCCAAGAAAGCAGTTATTGTGGTTGTTGCCGGTGGTTGAGCATCATCTCCGCCATAAAAAGAAAGTCCAACAAAGGACTAAAGCTGGTCGATTCATCTGCAGCAGGACAGTCCGAAATCTGATAGCGTCTGTCATGGGTGCACAATCGGCCAGAGTCTGCATGCTCAGACTGTTAGAAGACATGCAAACGCAATGTTTTTAATGTAGCGTCTTGTTTTTGCTGTTGTTGTTGTTTTGAGCATATGTAGGCATTTTCGCCATTTTGGTAATCATCGATGGTAGAGCGAAGCTCCCAACTGTAAAGTTTTAGTAGACATCTCTAGTTCTCTAGTTATGCATCTGCATGTAAGATTTATTGTTTAATGACAAACAATTTTCTTATCCCATCTAGTTTTCATCTCATACCGAGGGAGTTCATGATTGACTGATTCACATGAATTATTGCAATTATGTTACGATAAAGGATTTATTGTTGCATTGTTGTATTCTCCGGTTTTCTGCGTTTGAATGTAAGAAGATCCTGCGTTTAGATGTTTTCTCCTACAGTCTGTTAGAAACTTGATGTTTACGACAGACCTTTGCAGTTCTCTTATACAAGTCTTCCCCCTACTCACCCTTACTACAACTCACTGTCTGAAGTTTATCTAAAACCTCACTTGCCCATGCATGCTTGGCCTAGTTTCAGAGTTATAACAACATTGTTTTGAGTTAACTTCCATTCGATCACCCCTTTTTATAAACAAATCGTGACATAAATTGATGGGCTTCGGGCTCTGCTCCTGCTGCAATCCAGGGGTGACTTATGACACTAACAGAACCCCCAACCCGCTAACTTCAGTAAGACTTAAACCAACTCCACTAACCAACTTTCCTTTTGTTTGGTTAGTTACAACTATGTAACAACTTGTACTTAAAGCCTACCATTATTTTTGGATTTGTTGTCGAGAGGGGTGGCCTATTTAATGGCATAGACCCCAAGGTCATGGACACACATTTTTATGCAGATTTACTCTTGTAGAGTGTGCCAAGGGTATGAAGGGTACAAGGCTACACAGTAAAGAGTGTCAGGAGTCGCCTTGACAAAATTCAATGGTGCACTCTGTTTCTGCATTTGAGCAAAGCAACAAAAAGGTCATTGTATTATTTTTCGTGCCAAGTGGATTATGGGGCACTATAAGTAGAATATAGTTGACTTTATACTCACTTTTCTTAGTTTTTCGAGAGGAATGCAAGGGTTGTGTTATTTTCTGCGTCAGAGCAACATATTTGAAAGGGGTCTTCAACTCTTGTATTGTAAATTCCTTTTATTATAGTTGAAACATTTGTGCATTAATAAAGTGATTCTGGATTTGCTTATGTAAGATGGATTATGCAAGTGATGGTCATCAGTTAAAGTGTTTGTTTGAGTAAGATAAATCACTTCCATGCTATAAGCATTGTCAAAAAGATATTTTGGAATAAGAAAGTGGTATTGAACTTAGTAATATTTTTTAGATCAAGTGTTGTATAGGTTCTATCCATTTTTGGATCAAGCGGTATCAGAGTTGGTTTGACAGGTGAATACTTACAAGGGATAAATACAAGCATGGTGAAGGCAAACTTGAGAGTTATAATCCAGAGATTGGTTCAAGGAGCTTCAGTCGAAGAGAAGAGATGGCTTCACCAAGGAAAATAGGTCCTTATGAATCTGAAGATGATTTCTTCAATGCCATTAATCATATGAAGGAAATGGTGGAAGAGATCTACACTAAGAAGGGATTACGAAAAGGAGAAAGTTCTTGACAAGTTAAGAAACAAGATGATCTTCCTCCTTCTACACCTCCTTCAAGACCGCCTTCTTCACCTCCTTCCACTTCTCCGCCCTCATCTCCTCGTAAGAAAATTGCTTCAAAGAAGCCATTGTTAAAGTTGGATGTCAAGTTTAACTTGCCCATGTATAATGGCGAGTCTAATACAGAGAAGCTAGACAATTGGATTCGACAAATGTAAGTTTATTGTCATGTTCAACATATTGATGAAGACGAGGTAAAGATTCAATCGGCCTCTCTTCGCCTTGAAGGTACAACGTTGATTTGGTGGGAAGGTATCCAAAAGAGCAGTAATATTCTCTCTTCTTGGTCAAAATTCAAAGTTGGATTAAGGAAACAATTTTATCCTTTGGCATATCAACAAATGGAAATTATGGAATGACAATATCTTAGGCAAGGAAAAGGACAGAGTGTGCAGGATTTTACTGAGGATTTTAGGAAGAAAGCATTGGCTTTAAATATTTGATTACATTCTTTAACATCCAAGGAGAAGGATGTTAAAGATGGTTCCTCCAAGGAGTTTGCTCAGCATCAGGGAAGTAAGAACAAGGGAAAAGAGAAACAGGTAGCTACAATAAAGAAGGAAGAAGCAAAACTCACGTGCACTCATTGCAAGAAAAGCAGACGTGATGAAGATCATTGTTGGAGGCTACATACTGAATTAAGGCCTAAAAAGTATGGAGGCAAAGGAAAGCAAAAGGTTGTTGCCACAATCCAACAAGATTTGGGATTTGAATCGGGTGAGGAGACACGAATCATAGTTGTAGGTGTTGTGAATGCAAGCAAGAATGTATCTATTGTATTTGCAAAACCAAGTGAAGAATATGATTTGGAATATAATAATGAATTAGTCAAGTTATCTCCTAGTCATGAAGTGTTTCAGAATTCTCCAAAGTTGTCACATGAATGTCACTTGCATGCAATATTTTTGAAGTTGATAAGTGACAGGGATTTTGCTAGGAAGAGAAGGAATGTTGTTAATTCATTGTGAGTGGCATCTATATGTTCGTTACTACTGTTGATCTGTTGTGCATGGCTAGTAGTGGAATATATGAATGCATATAGATGTGGAAGTCTGAGAGTGATTTATTATGTTAGCAACATTATTTCAGCCTTCAGCCTTGTTATTCAGTTGATTGTAATGAGCCAAGTGGTTCAAGCATGGGGAAGAAACATAGGTCAAGTGGAGAGGCATATCCCTGATTTAATGTCTGAATGAAAACCTTTTGGTGGTCCAGAAGCTTCCCATCGGGGAGGAATGATCCAGGAATGCTCATAGAGGTCCAAGAGGATCCAGAACACTCACAGGAATCTAGAAAGGGTCAGAAAAGCTCAAAATTCGATCGTCTCAAACGTTGGAGGAAAGTACATCATTGCAAAGATCTCATTGTCATCTTTCCAATGGCACAAACGGTAAGTCAAATGAAGTCTGTATGCAAAAGTTATGGTTGGTCAAAGTTCAAGTCAATTAGGGCAAAAGTCAACCCTGAAGAGACACGTCGCAGGCTTCGAGAGAGACATGTGGTAGGCTCACATGTTGACAAGTAGCAGATCCAGGGTGATGTGGCACATGTAGGGTGATGTGGCATGACAACTGGCAGCTTGAGTTGGCAAGTACCTCCAGGCATCCAAGTGGTCAAATGATGTAATGACATGTGGCACAGGTTAGTCAATGAGAGGTTGCCACGTGGCAACCCCTTGTTGGATAATAATGGTTAGTTTTGTGTAAAATTTTTGAGTCAATAGGGTTCAACCCCATGACCTCCATACCCACCAAAGTCTTAATATACTAGCCACAACCATCGTGCCATGAGTTGGTTCTTTACCACTATATGGAAATCAAATTATTTGAATTAATTCAAAGTTTTATATGGAGGGGGAAAGGGGCCGAGGGATAGCCCCTAGTCTTTATGCTATATCATATGATCAATGCCTTACTTGCGAAGGGGGCTTAACGAATTCCACGTTGACATATTATATAACCATATGTTAAATATAACATATGGTTACATATGTTTATTTAACATAACCATATTTTAAAGATTCGCGAGAAGTTTTTAAAACTATATGTTATATATAGTAAATATAAATGTATTTTAACAAAATGCCACGGGAATATAGCGGTCGGTAGTAATGGAACCACCGACCCACTAACTTTAGTAAGACTTAAACCAACTCCTCTAACCAACTTTCATTTTGTTTGGTTAGTTACAACTATGCAACAACTTGTAATTAAAGCCTACCACTATTTTCAAAATTTTGTTAAGAGGGGGGACCTGTTAAATGGCACACACCCCAAGGTCATGGACACACATTTCTATGCAGATTTAGTCTCGTAAAGCATACCAAGGGTATGAGGCTACACTGTAAAGCGTGTCGGGGGTCACCTTGATGTAATTTCAAGTATTTTATATCAAATTTTCACGATTTTTCGCCAAGAATTCAATGGTGCACTCCCTTTCTACATCTGAGCAAAGCAATGAAAAGGTCATTGTATTATTTTTCACGCCAAGGAGATCCCGGGGAACTGTAAGCATAATATAGCTGACTTTATACTCACTTTTCTCAGTTTTTCGAGAGGAATGTAAGGGTGATGTTCTTTTATGCATCAGAGTAGCATATTTGAAAGGCGTCTTCAACACTTGTATTGTAATTTCCTTTTGTTGTACTTGAAACATCTGAGCATTAATAAAGTGATTCTACATTTGCTTGTGTAAGATAGATTATGCAAGTTATGATCATTGGTAGAAAGTGTTTGTTTGAGTAAGATAAATCACTTCCATGTTATAATCATCGTCAATAAAAGATTTTGGAATAATAAAGTGGTATTGAGCTTAGTAATATTTTTTAGATCAAGTGTTGTATAGGTTCTATCCATTTTCGGATCAAGTGGTACTAGAGCTGGTTGGACAGGTAAATGCTTACAAGGGCTAAACACAAGCGGGGTGAAGGAAAACTTGAGAGTTATAATCTGAAGATTGATTCAAGGAGCTTCACTCGAAGAGAAGAGATGGCTTCACCAAGGAAAATAGGTCCTTACGAATCTGAAGATGATTTCTTCAATTCCTTTAATCAGATGAAGGAAATGGTGGAACAACTCTACAGTGAGAGGGGACTACGAAAAGGAGAAAGTTATGGACAAGTTAAGAAATAAGATGATCTTCCTCCTTCTCCACCTCCTTCAAGATCGCATTCTTCACCTCCTTCATCTCCTTCCACTTCTCCACCCTCATCTCCTCGTAAGAAAATTGCTTCCAAGAAGCCATTGTTAAAGTTGGATGTCAAGTTTAACTTGCCCATGTATAATGGCGAGTCTAATACAAAGAATTTAGACATTTGGATTCGACAAATGGAAGTTTACTGTCGTGTTCAGCAGATTGATGAAGACGAGGTAAAGATTCAATTGGCCTCTCTTCGCCTTGAAGGTACAACCTTGATTTGGTGGGAAGGTACACTTCATGAAGGTATCCAAAAGAGGGGTAATATTCTCCCTTCTTGGTCATAATTCAAATTTGCATTAAGGAAACAATTTTATCCTTTGGCATATTAGCAAATGGAAATTATGGAATGGCAATATCTAAGACAAGGAAAAGAACAGGGTGTGCAGGATTTTACCGAGGAGTTTAGGAAGAAAGCATTGGCTTTAAATATTCCATTACATCATAAACCCTTTTATTATACATTAGTGCTCTGCAGAGTTACAATCGTCATACTCTTCTTTTGTTAAATCCCACTATGTTCAAGATGTGCATCTTGAGTCCAGGGGGAAGGATGATAAAGATGGTTCCTCTAAGGAGTTTTCTCAGCATAAGGGAAGTAAGAACAGGGGAAAAGAGAAATGGGTAGCTACAATAAAGAAGGAAGAAACAAAGCTCACATTTACTCATTACAAGAAAAGCGGACATGATGAAGATCATTGTTGGAGGCTGCATCATGAATTAAGGCCTAAAAAGTATGGAGGCAAAGGAAAGAAAAAGGTTGTTGTCACAGTCAAATAAGATTTGGGATCTAAATCAAGTGATGAGACACAAATCATAGTTGTAGGTGTTGTGAATGCAAGCAAGAATGTATCTATGTTGTCTGCAAAAGCAACTAAAGGATATGATTTGGAATATAATAATGAAATAGTCAACTTGTCTCCTAGTCATGAAGTGTTTTAAAATTATCCAAAGTTGCCACATGAAGGTCACTTGCATGCAATATTTCTGAAGTTGATAAGTGATAGGGATTTTGCTAGGAAGAGAAGGAATGTTGTCAATTCATTGTCAATAACATCTATATGTTCATTACTATTGTTGACATGTTGTGCATGGACAGTAGTAGAAAACATGAATGCAAATATATGTGGAATTTTGAGAGTGATCTATTATGTTAGCAACATTATTTCATCCTTCATCCTTGTTATTTAGTTGATTGTTATGAGCCAAGTGGTCCAAACATGGGGAAGAGACACAAGTCAAGTAGAGAGGCATCTACCTCATTTAATGTTTGAATGAAAACCTTTTGGTGGTCCAAAAGCTTCCCAGTGGGGAGGAATAATCCAAGAGGATCCAATAATGCTCACAGAGGTTCAGGAGGATCCCGAATTCTCATAGGGCTCCATAAAGGGTAAAAAAAGCTCAAAATTTGACAGTCTCGCAATTTGGATAAAAGGACATCATTGAAAAGATATCGTTACCATATTTCCAATGCCGTGAACGACAAGTCAAATGGAGTCTGTATGTAAAAGTTATGGTTGGTTAAAGTTGAGGTCAACTAGGGCAAAAGTCAATTGTGAAGAGACACATGGCAGGCTCAGAGAGAAACACGTGGCAGGCTCAAAAGTTGACAAGAGGCAACTCTAGGGTGACGTGGCACATGTAGGGTGATGTGGCATGACAGTTGGCAGGTTGAGTTGGCAAGTATCTTGAGGCATCAAAGTGATACAATGATGTAGTGGCACGTGGCACCATTTAGCCAATGAGAGGTTGCCACATCACAACCTCTCATTGGCTAGTAATGGTTAATGTTGTGTAAAATTTTGGAGTCAATAGTGTTCAACCCCATGACCTCCATAGCCACCAAAGTCTTAACATACCACAACCATTGTGCTATGAGTTGGTTCTTAACCACTATATGGCAATCAAATTATTGAATTAATTCAAAGTTTAATGTGGAGGGGGGAAGGGGCTGAGGGCTAGCCCCCAACCCCCAGTCTTTATGTTATATCATATGATCCATGCCTTACTCGCGAAGGGGGATTATCGAATTCCACATAGAAATATTATATAACTGTTGGAAGATTGGTTGTTGTCATTGATGTCAACCCTAGTCATGGGTTTTGGACCGCAAGATTGATGAAGG
>ML792966.1:90294-102755 GCA_009831015.1 Picea engelmannii | reverse complement strand
TGAACAATAACTATTGATTATTTCTCATATATTGTGCATGGTGTATTGTGGTGTATTGATGTAACTCTTATACTATTGTTCATTTCTCATTGGATATAGTTGAATGGTTTAAGTATAAGTTGAAAAAGGTTTTAAATTGTACTCGACACTGATTCACCCCCCTCTCAGTATTAACAATAACCATATGTTAAATAATATAACATAACCATATTTCAAAGATTCGTGGGAAGTTTTTAAAACTATATGTTATATATAGTAAATATACAAGTATTTTAACAAAATGCCATGGGAATATAGCGGTTGGTAGGAATGGAACCCTCAACCAGCTAACTTTAGTTAGACTTAAACCAACTCCACATATTTCCAATGCCGTGAACAACAAGTCAAATGGAGTATGTATGCAAAAGTTATGGCTGGTCAAAGTTGAGGTCAACCAGGGAAAAAGTCAACTGTGAAGAGACACATGGCAGGCTCAGAGAGAAACACATGGCAGGCTCAAAGGTTGACAAGTGACAACTCAAGGGTGACATGGCACATGTAGGGTGATGTGGCATGACAGTTGGCAAGTACCTCCAGGCATCCAAGTGATCCAATGATGTAGTGACACATGGCATAGTTTAGCCAATGAGAGGTTGCCACATGGAAACCTCTCATTAACTAGTAATGGTTAATGTTGTGTAAAATTTTGGAGTAAATAGGGTTCAACCCCATGACCTCCATAGCCACCAAAGTCTTAACATACTAGCCACAACCATCGTGCCATGAGTTGGTTCTTAACCACTATATGGCAATCAAATTATTTGAATTAATTCAAAGTTTAATGTGGAGGGGGGAAGGGGTCGAGGGCTAGCCCCCAACCCCTGGTCTTTATGTTATACCATATCATCCATGCCTTACTCGGCTTTATGTTATACCATATCATCCATGCCTTACTCGCGAAGGGGGATTAACAAATTCCACATAGAAATATTACATTACCATATGTTAAATAATATAGCATATGGTTATGTATGTTATATATAACATAACCATATTTCAAAGATTCGTGGAAAGTTTTTAAAACTATATGTTATATATAGTAAATATAAATGTACTTTAACAAAATGCCACAAGAATATAGCGGTCGGTAGGAATGGAACCCTCGACCTGCTAACTTAAGCTAGACTTAAACCAACTCCACTAACCAACTTTCTTTTTGTTTGGTTAGTTACAACTATGCAACAACTTGTAAATAAAGCCTACCACTATTTTCATAATTTTGTTAAGAGAGGCGGCCTATTTAATGGCACACACCCCAAGGTCATGGACACATATTCCAATGCATGGGACACACATTTCTATGCATATTTAGTCTCGTAAAGCATGCCAAAGGTACGAAGGGTACGAGGCTACACCATAAAGTGTGTCGAGGTCACCTTGACGAAATTTCAAGTATTTTATATCAATTTTGCATGCTTTTTTGCCAGGAATTCAATGGTGCACTCTATTTCTACATTTGAGCAAAGAAACAAAAAGGTCATTGTATTATTTTGCGTGCCAAGGGGATTCTGTGGCACTGTAAGCAGAATATAGTAGACTTTATACTCACTTTTCTTAGTTTTTCGGGATGAATGCAAGGGTGATGTTCTTTTCTATGTCAGAGCAGCATCTTTGAAAGACATCTTCAACTCTTGGATTGTAAATTCCTTTTATTGTACTTGAAATATTTGAGCATTAATAAAGTGATTTTGCATTTGCTTATGTAAGATGGATTATGCAAGTTATGATCATCAATTAAAGTGTTTGTTTGAGTAAGATAATTCACTTCCATGTTATAAGCACTGTCAATAAAAGATTTTGGAATAAGAAAGCGGTATTGAACTTAGTAATATTTTTCAGATCAAGTGTTGTATAGGTTCTGTCCATTTTTGGATCAAGGAAGATCTGTCGAAATGGTGACCTTATGTCCCAATGCCTTCTTTAGGCAAGATACATGGAAGGTATTGCGGATACTGCTACCCTATGGTAGCTCCAGCTCATATGCTACTTCCCCAACTCTCTTGACCACTTTGCAGGTTCCATAAAAGTGAGGCTTTAACTTATGTGCACCACTCTTCTTCAACGACGATTGTTTGTAAGGCTGCAACCTGAGAAAGACTAGATCTCCAACCTCAAAGTTGTGTTCTACCTTGTGCCTATTTGATACATCTTTTGTTGATTCTGAGTATCCTGTAAATTCTTCTTCAGGACTCTCAAGATGTCCTGACTTTCTTGCAACCAGTCTTTAGCCTTGGGAGTTTGGCTCTCTCCAAACGCCAAATCCACAAAAGAGCCAAATCCACAAAAGATGGAGCATCATAGCCATACAATGTCGTGAATGGGCTCATCTCGATGGACATGTGATGAGTAGTGTTGTAGCAATGCCATGAGATGCAACCACTTTATCCATGCCCATTATTGCCCTGACACATAGTTCCTTGGGTACCCCTAGATCCATTTGTTTACTATCTTGGTATGCCCATATGTCCAGGGGTGATAGCTAGTACTAGGTGTCAACTCTGTCTCTGATAACCTGAACAACTATTGCCAAAACGCACTGAGAAACCTGTTATCCCAGTCACTGATCATGTTCCTTGAAAGACCATGGAGTCTGAACACCTGCCTAAAGAATAGATCTGCTACCTGAGATGCATTGTACTCTGTAGGAATGGCAAATAAGTGCACATATTTAGTCAATTTTTCCACTACCATGTAGATATTGTCCCTGCCCTACACCTTTGGAAATCATGTGATGAAGTCCATGGAAATGTTATCCCACTTCTACTCCGTAATCGATAATGTTTGAAGCAATCTTGCAGGATGTGTGAACTCTAACTTGTTTTTCTAGCAAGTCATGCAATCCCTCACATGATGAAGTACATCCCCCTTGAGACCCTTCTATGAGAATCTCTCCCTCACCTGCCTATAAATATTCAGATACCCCCGATGCCCTGTCAGCGGTGCATCATGAACTACCCTCAAAATCTTATCCTTGAGTGTGGACTCAGGGATAAGATAGATCATGTCTTTATAGTAGATGATGTCATCTACTACCTGTTGATGCAATTTTTTGTGCAATGGGAATCTCGTCTGCAAAAGATTGCAACACAATATATTATTTCTATTACTGTATTATCTGTCTAATAGGTGGGACCCCTTAGAGAAGTTACATTAAGTTGATTTCGCTCCTTGTTTTGAAAAAGAAACATGACCTGCAAAAAATTGGTTTAATTAAAATACTACGTAGTATTTTACTCCTCTCATATGCATGAATGGTTTCTTCATTAACAATTTACAATAATCTTTATCCTCATATTGCATTAAATACACTGTCGCCATGATTAAAAAGAAAAAAGAAGTATAGGTTGTGTTGTTTATACACACACACACATATATATGGTATTATACAAGGTCGTCTCATGTATGGTGTGAATGAACCTAACTTAGAGATAAATTCATATATGTTATGGGTATCATACTTCATGTCGCTTGGTTGTTAGGTTGATATGGACGATGTATAAACAATGACATTTTGCAATAGTGACGAAAGTGGTATATTGTTTGATATGGTTGTGGACTCAACGTAAAATACCAAGGCTCGATTTGGAATCCACGCTGGAAAGTAAGTGCCTTTCGCCGTGTCAGTGTTGGTTGGATGTTGTAAAATGTTGGTGATATTGAGGAATGTTGAGGCAACGTGAGAGTTAATGCACTCTCATTGGTTTACCCTCCTAAGGATACCACCTTTCGCATTGTTTCTTGTTGGAATTAGCATGTTGTTGTTAGTCTAGGGTTTGTAAATTCAAGGGTTGTGGTGGTTGAATAATGATGTTGGGCTTGTCTCTCATGGCTATTTAGCTTACTTTGACAGGTATGGACATTTTCGACTTCTTTGGCATCAATGGCTTGCTTTGTGCTGATAAATTTTGGATATTGGCTCAATGTTGTTTGCATGTAGTGTGTTTGTTATGAGAATGAGTCTTTGTTGGATTTTGATGTCGTGTGTCATAAATTATTTATGAAGTCGAAAAGAAAAAAGGGTTATCAGGGAGAAATCTTGACCTGGGTTTTGAATTAAAATTTTTACAGTCAAATTATAAGAGCCTCGAATGAAGAAAACAATCTCTCACTAAGTGTTTACGTTTGGGTTTTTATGGATATGGCCCATTGGTGATGGTTGTTAGGCACCGTGGGTTCTTCGTTATGATTGTGGATTTTGTTCTTAAAAAAAATTCAATAAAAATTTATAGGGCGCTCCCAACGTTCTCGTTTTGGTTATCTCTGTATATGTTCCGGAAGAAATATGATTTATTTTTTAAAAGGGCTCATTGTAATACTAGTCTGGTTTGTTGGTGGGGGCATATGGGTATATTTTGGTTTCTTTCTCACACTTATTTCATGCTCCTATTGGGCCCAATCCACCAACATATTTGATATTATAGTTCTACGACTTTGAAGAAACTCAAAACCTAGGGTTTCGACTTGCACTCCTATCTCAACCTGCTTTGGAATTTAAGGATATTTTTTTAGAAATTTATAACCCCACCTTCAGGCTCCACGACTTTATTACCATTTCGAATTGCATGTTGGAAGTTTTGGCCGAAAGTGATTAACTTGTGTGTGAAGTTGACTTAGTATCTTGTGTTGGTATTGGCTTCAAGTTTTGTTTTGCAAATACTTTCAAAGGGAAGCTGTTATTTGATAAAATACAATTTTGTAGTTGACAATATACATGAAAATATATTCATCAACATAAAATGGGAAGAGTTTTGTGCCCTAGAATGGATTCATTCTGTTATTATGGAAAAATAGGGTTCAAATGGTTAAAATTCAAAAGTTTGAATGTGATTCTCTCTACAAGAAATTATAATAAGAGCTTTCAGATTGTTGTTGATATATTTTAGTGAACTTAATTCTCAAGAATACAGAGAACAAAACTACAGAGCTTTATTTTGAAGGTTGATGATTGATGGAAGATGCTTGCATGTCGAAAGAACATTGATCATTATCATTTCCCTCTATTATTTCATTTTACACAAATTATAAAGCCCTCATTTTTCCCAAAATCATTTTATTTTTCCCATGTTTGTTCCAAAAGAAATATGATTTTATAGAAACTATGTAATTGGAAAAGAAAGTTCGGAATTAGAACAATGAGCATTATTAACAAGACTTACAGTCGAGTAGGAAGATGGCGTGATTATTTAAATGGCTTGGTTAAGAATGAATCTTATTTAAAATAACAATTGTTTACTTCCTCTTCATAAATAACACTTTTTGTTCATTATAAGTCCAAATCACATCCCATGATTTCATTGAATACCCATGTTCTAGATAATGGCAATTGAGGATTTTAATTGGCATAATGACTCTGATTATTGTATACAGAGAAATGGATTAATGGCATGCATGCTTGTGTGTTAAATAATGAGAGCCAATATTTGAGTTTATCTTTAACAAAGTAATTGGTGGTTTATTAGTCTTTCTATTCTATGTTATGATCTAAGTTTGCGTGTAGACAATGAGTTTCTTTAGCAGAGGTAGCAATGGCAGAGGCAGGGTCATAAATAATTTATGGAAAAGGGGAAATATGAGGCCTAGATTTTCAATCCACTTTGATGTTGACCCTCAAGAGTTAAATCAATCACTTCAAGCTGGGTTTTTCAACATGGTGGGTCAAGGGGTATTCCAACCACATCTTAGACCTCAGAGACCCCCTTTCCAACCTCATTAGAATCTCTCAGGCATCCATGTTCCATCTCATGTCTCACTCTAGCCAAAGGTCCCCGTTAATGATGGTTGGAAAGAAATTGTCAACCAACTTGCAATCCACCATCATGGTTGGCCCACAGTTTCATTACCATTGAGTCATCCACCTCCACATAACCAACATGCCCAACAAATTGATCATATTGCATCTCATGCTCAGTCCTCACATGCCAATAAAAAAATGAAGACAACCATCTCTTAACCTTTGTCAAGAAAAGGTAAAAAAGTGCCCATCCATGCCAAGTCCTCTAATGACTCCTTCGAGTTAGTTACCTCTCATGCCCAACAAAATAATGAATAGTGTCCAGTTCTCGATGAAGTTCAACCTCATGTGTCCAATCAACCAAGCAATGAGAAGATTAACTTTACAAGTAGAACAAAAAAGGAAACAAACAGTGGGAAGAAACAAACTGCTTCTCATATTAAATATGGCTTTTGATTATTATTGAACAGTTTGTTATGTTTGGGTTATTTTCAGACATCATGGTACTATTATCTTCATTTTTGGATAACCAGTGTTAATTATTTTTGTGGTGGCAAAATGCATTTATTTATTGCTATATATGTGAATAATTTTAGGGAGACACAAGGGAATAGTTAAGTGATTGTCTATGTGTATATTTATGAGGTGGCATGAATTATTTTAAAATAAATTATGGGGCAACAAGGAGGGAATCAAACTTAAAAAGATTTAAGAGATTAGGGGTCCCACCTATTAGTTATTATTAAATGAACCCTTTATTATTGTTATTGTTATTATTATTATTTGCCCCTAACTAAAATTAAGTCTATTATGACTTAACTAATGGCAATTTGAAACTACCACAACTTCTTTTGAGGTAGATAAAAACTGATCAAAGGAAGGGACAAAAGAAGAGGAGAGAATATGAAATAATTTTCTGATATAAGGTCTTCTCTTATTCTTGTGAGATTGCTTACTTTCATTCATTCCAAGTTATCTTTGAGTCTTAACCGTCTTGTTGACAACAGGGTGTCATTGAAGATTGCAGGATTCAGGGATTGAGATATATATTTCAACAACTTATTTGTGAAAGGTTGATCATATGATCTTGATAGTCTGTGTATTATGATTTGTATATGAATTAGATTTCATTACTGATAGGGAATATTTTCCAGAGTCAGTTAATGATGTTTCATGGCTAAGTTGATCCATACTTCTAGTCTAGTCCTATCTTGTTGTCAGTATTTTTGTATGGTGCCCATCAAAGATCTCTAAATTTGATCGTGGTCCATATACTCGCAGGGATTTGAAAAGGGGTTATGATTGTAATTCATAATGAAATTAATAAAATCACCTTGCTAATTTTGGTCTCACATGTCTATTTTTTGATACTATTTTCAGATTTAAATTTCATTTGTTCCTTAATCATAAAACGCAACACATATACATTTTTCACTTTCTTTTTTGCACTGTTAAATTATAAAAGACAACGTTGATTTCTTACACTTATTGCTCGTGAATAAATTGATATTTGTCTTTGGCTATAAACCCCGAGTGATAATCCCAACTATCTTACCCTAGCCTAGTAAGATTAAAAAATGTTGGAGTGAGGTTCCCCACACCTTGTCCTCAACACTACCATATACCTATCATCCTAAATATGACCCTCCATCAGCTCACACGCGAAGGTATCCTTGGAGTAGTCCACCAAGAGAATAGACTTCCAGTCTGTTGAGATCTCTGTCCTGGAGAAGGCTACAAGTCTCCTGGATAAAACATCATCAACCATATTCTTCTTCCCCTTTACATACTCAATGTCAAAATAATATGCATGTACCCTACTCACCCATTTATGTTGCCTCTCATTTAGGTCTCGTTGCTCCAACAAATATCTCAAGCTATTGTCGTTAGTACTAACCACAAAACATCCTCCTACCAAGTACTATCTGAATTCGGCCAACGCATGCACGATGACCAACAACTTCTTATCATAGATTGGATAGAGCTTCCCATGCTCCCTTAGCTTTATGCTCTCGAAATCCATCGAGTGTCAGTTCTCCATCAATACTACTCCTATCCCCTCATCGGATGTGTCACACTCCATGACAAAAGGTTGCGTAAAATTTGGGAGTGATAATGTTGGGAAAGTGTTTATCACCCTCTTCATTCTCTTGAATGCTACCTATGTGTACTATGACCATTGAAACACCCCCTTCTTGGTGAGGTTTGTCAATGATGCAACCAATTGTAAAAATCCTTTCACAAAGCACCTATAATAGCTACATATCTCAAAGAATCCTCATAGATCCGTGAGTGTCCTGGGGCTGGGCCAGTCTAAGATGGTATGGATCTTCTCCCAATGCACCTTTACTCCCTCAACACCATTCATGTGCCCCAGATAGAGGATCTTTGTCAACCTGAACTCACACTTTTCCTCCTTGGCAAAAAATGATTGCTCCTCCATAATGGTGAGAATCTTGTCCACATGCTTCAGATGTTCCTCCCATGTCCTGTTGTAGATCACAAGATCGTCAAAGAACACCAGTAAGAATTTCCTCAACTGTTTGTTGAATATATGGTTCATGCATGACTAAAAGGTAGTTAGTGTGTTATTCAACTCGAAGGGCATGAAAATAAACTCATAGTGACCATAGCGACACTTGAATGTTGTTTTATGGATATCCTCTTCTCTGACTAGAATACGGTGGTATCCTGATCGCAGATCAACCTTTGAAAAGTACATTGCCCCATGCAGCTCGTCGATAAAATCATCAATCCCGGGTATTAGGTATCATTTTTTTATGGTATTTTTGTTTAGTGCCCTATAGTCTATGTACATCCTCATAGTGTCATCTTTCTTCTTCACCAGTGCAACTGACGAAGCGAAAGGGATAGAGTTGGGCCTGATATGTCCTATCTCTAGCAACTCCTTTATGGCCTTCTCTATTTTGTCCTTGAATCTCTTCGGATGCCTATAGGGGGTGGTGATCACAGGCTTTGACCCCTCTTCTAGCTCAATGACATGCTCAAATCCTTTGTCAGGTGGTCTCCTTGCTGGCAGTGGTTCAAATATTCTTTCATGCTTTCCAAGCAATGCCTGGATATCCGCAGG
Source organism: Picea engelmannii (assembly GCA_009831015.1). NCBI lineage: Eukaryota > Viridiplantae > Streptophyta > Pinopsida > Pinales > Pinaceae > Picea > Picea engelmannii. Next base: position 93,894 of record ML792966.1, on the reverse strand, counting down.
GTAAAGCTGGTGTTCTTGTTATTGCTTCTCCATGGTGATCAAGCAATTTGTTGCGCAAGCCATGTCCCTGTGTCTAAAAATGACCTCCATGTGTTGGTTAGACACGATCCTAGGGGCACCTGTCAACATACCTCTTAGGATGACTCGTTGTCCACTCTTGTCCTGGAAATCCATCCTCATATCCCGATAATTCATGCAAATATCTCTCAATGAGTATAACCACTAAAATCTTAGCACCACATGAGTATTTTCTAAATCCACGACATAAAAATCATCGATCAATGTATAGTTTCCCAATGTTACTTCCAATCCCTTGGTCCTCTGAGCACAAGTCTTGTTGTACCCATCTGCTACTACCACATTGAATATCTCGAAATCCTCCACAGGGATTTGTCTCCTGGTGATAAGTGCAACATCAATGAAGTTATGGGTGGCTCCATCATCAATCAATGTTGTAACCCTCTGCCCCTAGACATTTCCTCTGACCCTGAAGGTGTAATATTTAGGGACACCTGAAAGTGTGGCAATGGTCACTCCCTTGGGGATATCCTGCAATGGTGCCTACTCTGTAGCATGTGATGGATCGTCATTGTCCTGTCCATTACCTTCATCATCATCGTTATCCTCCTTGTAAAAAACTACCTCAATGTAATCGACTTTACATTTTCCCTTGCAATGATGACCTGGCTCCCACGTATCTTTGCAATTGAAGCAAAGTTTCTTCCTCCTTGGTTCTCTCTAAGTATCCTCATCCATCCTGTCCTTCCCCATCCATGGCTTATGGGGAAACTTTATCTCCTTACCCCCTTGAGGGGTGAAGGGTTTTGTTTGTACCTTCTCGAAGACTGAGTCCCTTGTGTCATGTGTTCTCATGATGGCCTCCTACAATGTGGTTGGCCTAAAGGCCTTTACCCATCCTCTCACGGGTTCAACTAAACCCTCCATGAATAGAATCACCAACCTTTGTTGAGAAATATATGTCACCATAACTGCCATCCTCTGAAAATCTGTGATGTATGCTTTTAGTGCACCCATCTGTCTCAATTATCCCAACTCCATGAAGTGTATCTTAGGGTCCTTCTTGTCGAACCTATCGATCAAACTCCCATGCAACGACTCAATATGATTATGCACATAGCACATTGATGTTATGAAAACATGAACTAAGCACCGATATCACAATGATCACTTGCAAGTTCTTACAACATGAAACAACTAGAGCTCCTCCAATATTTTAAGACTTACATCAACCATTGACTCTCCAACAAACGAGGTCACCCATTCCTCATTGATACACCCAGTATCAGAGCTAATCACTTCATTTACGTCGATGTTCCATAGCTAATCACTTGATATTCGTCGATATAGAGGAGAACTTGTGACCAACTCGTCGATACAGAGGAGAGTTGGTGATCAACTTGCCGGTACAGAGGAGAGTTCGTGCTCATCGTGTCAATACAGAGGAGAGTTCGTGCTCATCGTGTCAATACATATGAGAGTTCATGCTTACTTTTGTTGGTACAGAGGAGAGTTTGTGCTTAACTTGACGGTACATAGGAGAGATCATGCTAATCGTGTCGATACAGGGACACGACCATGACAAAATTCCTTTCATATTTCGGCCGTAACTTTTGAATTCTTTATTCGTTTCATACATTCCTTATACCATTAGAAACGTATTTCCTACATATATAACTTCATAGTGATATGTTTTGAGAGATTCCTAAAAAATAATTCACTCTTTTCAGGATTAGTATCTGGCACATTATTGACGACCCTGGAGAACATAGTACCTCAACCAAGGGCAGAAGAACCAGGAACCAAACTCAGGCAAGAATATATGAACTCTCACTTAATTAATTTTTTAGTTCTGTAAGTTCAAATACATGGGTTTTAATAATTTATTTTGAAGTTAATCTATGGTAAACCATCTATTGCATGTTGAATGGTGTCAGGTACCAATGCTAAAGGAAGGTCATACTCAACAACCTAGATAAGAAACGTGTGAGGGACACAAACCATAAATAAATAACTGCCACACATCGAGGCAATCTACCAATATGTAACAATACCCTCGCCAATACGATATGCCACCAAAGATGATAGAACAACAAAAACAACGACGACAATTGTCATGGTAGCAAGGGATCAACAAAAGGGAATCAAACTCAAATGGTCAAAGAAGTATTCCAAATCCCATTATGGTTGAATATCAAATATGGAGGGAGAAGCACTTTCCTATGTCTAGACCAATCTTCTTGGTGGGTGAGGTTTTCTATGGCTAGAATCTACGATGGCCCACCAACACTAAAAGATAAATTTGAAATGTAACTACATATTACACATTAAATCATAAACATTTATGCTATCCTTTCTCTCTCATCATTACGAAAGGGATAAGGAAAAATGTTTGTAAATGAAGGGTCATAGGGGGAAGGTGGAAGGCCAAGAGTCAAGTTGAACTTCAATAAATACATGGATTGGATCCGAGGAAAAGGATTTTGTTTCTTGGAGATTTCATGTACTATTACTGAAAATTTTAATGAGGAGAAGTATGTTTGGCCAAGCTATTTTTTGGAGAGCTTTATTTATCATGTTGGATGTATTGTGGACTATTTCTTTGGGTTTTACTCAACACTCGGGTTGTGTAAGAATGTACTTTGTATTGTAGACTATTATCATGTATGTTTGTTACATTCTTATTTCGGTTCTTTATGGAATATTTGTCTAAATTTGTGGGCATAGGATTGTAAATAATTGTTTAAATGCTATACTATTATGTGTTTGCAGTTATTTATTCGTATTCATGTCTTTTCTTTGTGTGAACTAGTTCTCAGGATATTGACGAGAGCATGGTTGGTTCTATGTTTTATTTATGGTTACCTTAGTTTCATTCAGATGCATGCTTATTAGATTTGTTGCATTTCATTCCTTATCTTGGAAACCTTCATCAGTGGACCGAGTTGCAACCGGTAAAACCCCAAATCAGAAGTGGCTACCGGGCCAGAATCCAAATGGGTTCCCTACTCCAAACAGTGAGAGGTCTTGTTGTAAGCTAGGTCTGCATCCCTGCCCTTTTCCCTCCTTTACCCTATCCATCCATCAATTTTGACTCTTGTAGTTGCTTGCTTAGCTTATCCTCCATTTTTTCTATTCATTCATCATCATGACCCTGTCTTTCATTGCCTACTTTGCACCATTTTGTTTTCTTACTTGAAAATGGATCACATGTTCTGATTTGGGTTTGAAACACTTGTCATCATATTTTCCACTAATGGAGATATGCATGTCCACCAAGTATGTTTCCTGCAGAGGGAAAGATCACAAGTAGAGACATAGTGAATCAGAACAGTCCATTTCAGGCTTGAACATGTAGCAAATAACGGGATCGACTTTCAACGGTGAGGATCCGACCTTCAAGACAGATCGACAATTCCCATGTGATCGAGATTTTAAAGACGGGATGAAAATATGTTTTTTCGTGGAGCGCCTAAATCCAGCACTAATCACCATCAACGATAGCCTTCTCCTCCAGATAAATGGTCCTCGTGGCATTTCGTACCCCTCCGACCTTTCTACCTTTAATGGTTGGGGGGGGGG